>JAMAFX010000107.1:0-77256 GCA_023625875.1 Trichocomaceae sp. PYS4502
TCGCGGCGAGGCATCGCCTGGGATATTGGAAGGTAGTTAGATTCAACTTTCCGAGGTTTTTGGGTCGCTGTCGCACCGTAGGGGGTGCGATCGTGAAGTGCGAGAGGTTTTTCCTATATCTTCTATATAAGATCGTCTGCTTTCTAATTTTAGAAATATCATGGGGAATTAGGAAGAGAAGAATTTACAGGTATACATATGTCATACAGTACCTAGGTACAACACGCGCGAATAGTCCAGGCTCGTCTGGATGACGCTACATTCATTTTCAGCTGGATCTCTCGTGGATTCTTTTCGTCTAGCGACAAACTACTGCGATGCTTAGCTCAGGAGCAGTACAGAAATGCCTGGTAAAATCAGACACCAAGGAAAAAAGTCCATGAATTCCGCGGACTTAATTACATATACATAACCACCAAACTCCACGGACTTAGTGTGCTGGGACCAATCAAACTTAAGAAATTGATGCGAAATTCATGAAGAGAGAGAGTATAGACTGTATATAAACATTACTGGAATTGCAATTTTTACTTTTATTTGACTGAATCAACACTCTCTTCGTTTTTACCTTCCATAGTTTTTGTTGTCCCAATATAAAATAAGTCCCCCAAAATGTCTTCCCCATCGACTACCAATGTGCTCGTTACGGGTGGTTCTGGCTTTCTCGGCGCTTACTGTATTATAGCCCTGTTAAATGAGGGATATCAAGTTCGTACATCAATTCGATCTCTCTCAAAAGCCTCAAAAGTCAAGGAATCCTTGAAGAATGCTGGTCTCACAGACGCCGACTTCAATCGCCTATCCATTGTTGAGGCTGATCTCAACAAAGACCAAGGCTGGGACAAGGCTGTTGAGGGATGTACATATGTTCTTCACGTGGCATCTCCGATCCCCGTCACCATACCTAAGGACGACAACGAATTGATCGTGCCCGCACGTGAGGGGACGCTCCGAGTCCTCAGAGCTGCGAAGCATGCTGGAGTAAAACGGGTCGTTCTCACTTCGTCTTTCAATGCCGTCGGTTACGGTCATCCTGACCAAGCCAAGCCTTTTACAGAAGAATCATGGTCCAATGAAAAGACGAAACTCGGTGCTTACCCTCAATCCAAGGTCGCTGCTGAGCGCGCCGCATGGGACTTTGTGAAAAAGGGGGAAGGAAAAGGGCTAGAACTTACTGCCATCAACCCTGTCGCCATGTTTGGACCTGTGCTTGGTACGGAGGTGCCGTCCAGTATTCACATTATCCAACGCTACATGACTGGCGAGATGCCCGCCAGTTTGAACCTTTACATGGGTGTCGTCGATGTCCGCGATGTCGCTGCTCTTCACGTTCTTGCCATGACAAGTCCTGCGGCGAACGGAGAGAGATTCATTGCGGTTTCTCCAGGAGGTGGATGGATGCAAGAAATTCCTCTCATCCTAAAGGACAAGCTTCCGGAAGTCTCCCAGAAGGTTTCTGTAAAGGTCTTGCCAAATTTCGTCACGAGGTTCCTGGGTTTGTTCGACAAGCAGGTTGCCACTTTCGTACCGGAACTAGGAAGGAGAAAGGCGTCTTCCAACGAGAAAGCAGTCAACGTTTTGGGTTGGATGCCCAGATCCCGAGAGGATACTATTGTGGACACTGCACAGTCTTTAGTTAAATATGGCTTGGTGAAGACTGCGTAAGTCCGTTGTACGACTGATGTTTTCGGGGAAGTATGCTGTGGATTTAGTGCTGTCACTGGGTTATACCTACGTTTATGATTCGATTGAAAGATAATACAAGTAGTTAGGTCGTTGTTATACAACAGAGAATTTGCAAAGATCATAATATGGGATTTAACTCGCCTACTTATTTGAGACAAATACTGTGGCCGTGAACTGCATTCTTGGCCCTAAACCAATATGTAAAGTCTCCAAATGCATTGACTTCCAACTTCCACCCGAATATAATGCCTCCAGTGGACGTCAATATATTCTACTAGTACTCGTATTACTTTGAAACTTGCTACTGACATCGATTCTATCATTTATTGTACCTAGGCCCAACTTAAGCAGGTTGCGTAGTTCGCAAACTCTTCATCCATGAGAATATCCATTTCTTCGTCAAAAATTATCCACCAATTCTACGCTCCCATTTTTGTTCCTCAAAAGCACGAAACATATCCGAGTGAATCGATTGAGTCTGTCCACTAAGGGCCGAATCGCCGATTCCCGAATATGCTGTCGCCAAAATTGACGTCGGCAACGGGAAACATAATCAGATCATGGATGAGATTGTCATATTGTTCCCCTCAATCGAGGATGTCCGCATTCTCTTCCATCTAGCGAGATCGCCAAAATCAGACAGGTTCTGGGGCACTAACATAGATACATAGTAGGCCGAGTGGAAACCATCGCGGTCTATTTGGACTTTATACGATATATCTCTCTTAATTTGCCAGGAAGCCTGTGTAGTAACTATAAAAAACGAAATGATTTGCTAAACTATACCTAAGTAAATCGTGTCTTTCAAGTTCTTTGTTAAAGATGACAGACTCGAATCAGGGCAAGTCCGTCGCATTGGCCGTCAAGGACCAGTCTGATTCAAATTCCATCAAGGCATTGTTGCGAACTGACAGTCTCAATGCTTAGCTTTGTTGCAGGCCTTTATTCAGCAATAAGTAGAAAGAGGCAATGATTGGAAACATAGAAAATCCGCTGAATGGCCTTTATATATGACCACAAAGGCTTTCTTTCTAATCCTCTACATAAATAGGAGGGCTTAGTTTGTAGCATCTCGAGTTGTCAGCTTAATCTCTTTCTGTTTCTTAATGAATTTAGACAATATCTAGGTATGCTCACTCTTCCAAGTGTATAAAAATGTGTATATCCTTGTATATGCCGAAATGAGCTGAACACATCCTCCTACACGAAACAGATATCGCTATAATCGTCTCACTATAACGAAAATACTCATCACTTCTATATAACCCCATTGACCGGCTGGTCCGCCTATATTCAAGATGATAGCGAAACGGAGCCTAAAGTCCAGCAATTCACATCATATACTTCGCCATCGCCATCCCAATCGGACCAAACATGTCACATTCGCCCTTCCAGCTCAAACCCGCAGCAGAACTCCAGAAAATTCCAGTCGAACAATGCAAACCCACTCGCGCATTGACCAGCTGAACAAAGAGACACTAACCGTGGCCTGCACACTGGCATATCTCAACAACGATGCAGGTATTCCACGGTCTATACTGACACGAGCAGGACGTCCGCAGAAAAAGTGGGATTTGAATGGAGAGCCAGAGGAAATATCCCCTATAGAAACGGGAGTAATGCCAGACTTAGTGGGTGTTCTATGTAATACCGAGCAGTGCGGGACTGTCATCAAGCAGCTTGAGCCGTATGGTTTGCTAGGCTCAGATGTCCATTATGGCGGTGCCAGCGTCGATGATGATAATGACATTGTAAAGATAGATGCAGAGATTCGTCTGATGTGCAAACAGAGAGTGGCGGATCCTCATTACTGGATGTTGCAGGCACTCCTACTTGTTTGCCATGCTTTTCCCACAGATGCTCACTTAGACGGCGAGTAAGACCTTCTACCTAGGCATTGTATAGTTATAAGCTGACCTAGTTTGCTAGCTTCTACGAGGTAGGTCTGTCCTGTATTGTCCAGATGCAGTATGTAATTGCTCAACATTATGGCAGACTCCGCGAAAGGGATCTCCTGTCAACGAAGATCCAGCAAACCGTGGCCCATGCCCTGGTTGCAAGCTCCCATTTTTCGTCCACAACATGGCGACTAGATGCCATTAAACGAGCAGAAAGCATTGCCGTTGCGTTGCCAACACCAGACGAGAGTCTGAATATCATGATCCTCACTCGAAAGAGCTACTTGCTCTACCCTGCCAGCCCGACCCTGCTAGAGATAGACTACTGGTCCCCAAAGCCCCATAACCAGACTACAAAGAGCAAAAAAAAACATAACGCTCTCTCCGGAGACCTAATCCTAGCTCGATCCGCATTATACTTACAACAAAGCAATGAGAACATCACCACTGCATTCTCGCTACTGCACCGTGTCCAACCAGTTGATCGAAATCGCATCTCAACACTGGAAGAACTCATTTTGCAAAAGAAGGCTATCTGCTGGGCGCGAATACGGCGCATCCAGGGCCGCTTCGAGGACGCGCGCCAGGTTTTGGAAGATCTATATAATGCAAGACAGTACCCAGAGGGAGTAGTCTCTGTGGGCGCCTCTAGCTGCGAGTTAATCTGCGAATTGGCCGCCACGCATTGCGAGTTGGGCAACCCCATAGAGGCTGAAATGTTGATATTGGCCAGGCTGGAAAGTGTTCTTGAGAGCCATCGGATGAGACTGAGGACAGAAGAAGAAGAAGAAGAAGAAGAAGGGGGGGGAAAGGCTATCTTGAGACTAAGACTTGCCCTAGCAGAAGCAGTGCTGCGTCAGGTCGAATACTGGAGATCAAAAGATACCTTACTAGGAGTATATCGGAATATGAGCCGACGACGACGACGACTACACATGACACAGCAGGGTCGTGGTGGACTCGCACGAGTCAAACGTATTCAGAGAGAACGGGTCTCTGCGCTAAGACGCTGGGAACGAGCGTTACAAGTCTATGAGAAATGCCCGTCAACGCAAGATTTTGCGACTGCAGTTGTCTGTGCATCTGTCTCTTATGTCAGGGGAAAGCTGAGTGACGCGCACGGCGCGGCAATGTATGCCGAGAAAGCGCGCCAGTTGTTGGACGTTACAGGTGGTCAGAATAGGTATACTGGTTTGAGGACGTGGCTTGAAGAGGTGCTGCTATAGTCTTTTCTCTTCCTCATTTGGCTGCAAACTATACCCATCGATTTTGCTCCTTTTTACTGTCTCTTTTGATATACCAAGTATCATTTCAGATAATTAGATACGACCAACGAAGCCTCGTTACATGGCAATACATGTTGACATGTTCAGACATATCCAAACCTTCTCCAGGGTAACGCCGTAAATGTGCATGAACATGCCGAGTATGGAACTTGACCAGAGTATTCAATCCTTAGCGGTGGCACAGTCTACTCCAGAATAAGAGCCTCTTATGCATTTCTCAATATTTCAAAGGGGTGGAATCGAGTCTGTCTTCTGACCTGACCAAATAGTGTGACATGTCATAGAATAAATCAAAACAAAAATAAGATAGAAAAGAAAAGAAAACGAATACATTAAATATATTAAGTACCTAAGTAAAGTTCATACAAGAATGCCAGCCCGGAGAATGAGAAATGAAGAAGGGAAAGAAAAATGAAAGGCGTAAGTAAGTTATTGTTTATTGTTTTCAAGATTTCCCAATTCGGAAACAAGGGGCAACTCTTTGTACGACTACGAATGACGCGCAATACAGGGCCAATACAATAAAACGCGGTATTTAACCCCCATCCTCAAAGGAATAAAAGACATGGACGTATGGAAATACGTAAATACGGACTTGACTTGGGGTTGCGTACTAAAAGGGAAGCGCTCTCCTTCTTCTCTTTCTTCTTCTCTCTTCTCTCTCTTCCTCCACTCCACGTCTTCGTCCTCTCTGTCTGTCTTCCTCTGAAGTCCATTCGTTTGAACCACAATCAACTCTCGTCACTCGTTGAACCGGTCAGATTTGTTGAAAGCAACCAAGAAAGTAAGACAATGCGTTTCACTACTACCACCCTCGCTACCCTCCTCACTGTCGGCCTCGCAGCCGCTCAGTCTCGCCGTGCTACGTGCGCTGCTCAAAAGTGAGTGTCTTTAACCAATCCTCATTCATATCCTTAATCAAACATACTGACCATGCATGCATAGCATCCTCGATGCCTGTCTCCAAGACACAACTCCTCAACTCAAAGCCTGCCCGGCCAACGACTGGTCCTGTCTCTGCGAGCAGAGCAACAACGTGCTTACGTACGTATTCACCTCTCCCCCTCCCCCCAAGCTCTATTTCCTATTACAGTTGCTAATGCATACTTCCAGCTGCTACAACAACTGCCCCGGCGACGACGGCCAATTCGGCGCCCAACAAACCATGACATCCTACTGCAACGCCGCCAAAGCATATGGCACCAGCAGCAGCAGCAGCACCATCTCCGCCACTCCGTCTGCATCTGCATCTGCATCTGAATCTGTCTCTTCTGCCACTGAGACTGGTGCTGCTACTGCTGCTGCTTCCTCTGGCTCGTCCAAGTCTTCTTCTTCGGGCTCCTCCACCTCGACTTCTACGAGCCCGTTGTCGACCTCGTCTCATTCCGGGGCTGCTGCGGCTGCTTCTGTTGTGGGCAATGGCTGGATGGCTGTGCAGGCAGGTCTTGTGGCTGCGGTGGCGTTGGGCGTTGCTCTGTAGGTCGAACTTGATCCACGAACGGATTTTTGATAACATGAAGGAATCTCTCTTGTAATCAATCAATTAGTTGATAATGAATGTATAATAAACAACCACCTTTTCTGTCTCGAATGTACTCACTCAGCCTGGTAGAACTACCCCATTTTTTTCACAGAATAAGGCCACTGCTTAACTGGCAACTATTTATACTATACCTAGGTACTTGCTACAAGACACGTCTCCCTCACACAAACCTTGGAACAAGATGAGAGCAACCCCAATCCCACAGTCGCCATTCAAGATTCTCCTCCCAAAAATTCGACAAGAAATCCAAAAAACCAGGACAGAGAACGACAATAGCCATTACCTATATAACTAACTAGTTATCATATCATATCTCTCAAGTATATCAATTTAAGACGGGAGACCAAACTAAAACAAAAGCCAAAACGATGAAAAGAGAAGTCAAAAAGAGGAGCATGATACGTTTCCGTTCCTGATAATTAACTAAACTATACTCTCGAAAAGAAAAAAAAAGATATATATGAGATAATAAAAAGAAAGAAAGAAAAGGGAGAGGTTGTTGTAGACGCAAAAAAACAAGCAAAAACTATCTGTGTAGGAAAGACCGACAGATGGTCTTGTTCTCATTTCTCAAAGAGGGAAAGAGGAAAAAGGGAAAAAGGGGGAGGTGGTTATGCTCGCCGTACAGTCAGTCAATCAGTCAATCGTCCTGATGAGTAAGGGGGGTGGATATTGGATATATAAAGATTCATGTTAATGCTTTGCGGGTCGTAAGATTTGAACGAAAAAAAAAATCATTCTCAGTCTCAGTCTCACTCTTTTCCATCCTCGCATGCATCTTGTCTACTCCTGTCCAAAACCGAGCGTTTCTTCAACTGCAATGGACAGCTTCTGCTGCAGAGCCTCGTTCGTCTTGTATGGCGGTAGATCGAGACGGTTGAAGCTATTTCTCGTTAGTATTATACACACACAAAATAATATTAATATATGGGAATATAATAAATGACCCACCATGTATGCGACTTCGGAAGCGCATTCGGATCTCCCGACTTCTCAATCGTAAACCGCCGCGGTCCATCCGACCCTTGCAAATCCTTAAACCCATTAACCGGAATCCGCGACGTGCCCGTCGCAAACTGAAGCAATCGCGACTTCTGCTCCGCGTCCCAACTGCGGATAATCTTCCAGAAATTCTGAATGACTTCATCCGACTCTTGATATCCGCGATAGTCTGTATGCTTCTTCCAGTCGTCGACGTCGATGTCGGCGATGCCGCCAATTAGTAACTCGAGCTCGCGCTCGTCAAAGACGTTGACGAGGTCCTGCGGAATGAGCTCGTTGAATCCGGAGATAAACGCGTTGAATTGTTCTTCTACGCGTTTCTGGATCTTCCATTCCGTAACAAGTCTTGCCACGTTAGATATATGTATGTATATTTGCGGGGATATACTTACTCGACGTATTTATGTTTGTTCTCATTGGTGACGGGAATGTTTCTCCCGTCCGGTATTAAATCAATCGTGTCTCGCTCGCCAAACTTCTCATCGTCAATGGAAAATGTGAGCTCGACAATACCTTCAATATCGTTTTCACTGGTCTTGGTCAGCACTATTACCATGTCACGATATCTAAAGGGAAGAATTACAGTGTCCATGTCAGGTTCCGGTGGAAGTCTTCGTCAACGCCCTCCATGTCTTGCAGCGTGACTTTCTTTCTCAACATCATCTTGTAGAATGCGCCAATGAAGAAAGAGTCTAGGAACCGCCGGTGGAAAATGGCGAGTCCGACCACTCGACCTATGAATTTGAAGTAGTTCAAATGTTCGGGGTTGATGCCGGAGTGAGGGTTGATTTGGAGCGTGTAATTATCGTGTGCTGAATATTCAAAGAGACAATAAAAGGGGTTGAACATTTCGTGAGAAAGAAGGAAGAAGTACTCTCTGGATAAGAATTAGTAAGTAACATTAAAGACGGAGAAAGAGTGAGGATTACCGCGAAAGTCCACCATAATCTAAACCGTCCTCGCCATCAAATTTGATCATAAGCCGCTTTTTCAGATCAGAAGCACTCTGCCGCATAATCTCGGCATACGAGTCCTCAAAAATATTACTCCGGCGAACCTTGATATGGCACTGCCCGGACATAATCCGCAACGCTGGCTGCGATCGGAAGTAGATAAGCTTGCGGCGGAAATCACGCTTGTACTGCGGCACGCCCTGATCAAGCGACGAGGGCAATCGTGGATCGTCCCATGTGGTGGTCTTTGTATTGTGGTCCACAAAATACACACGAGCAGTGTTGGTCAATCTCATTTCCCACCCGCTTGGCAGCGGTCCCAGTTGCGAGACTGGTTGCTGCTGGAAAGTGCTGCTGCCGCCGCCAGTCGCATTTTGTCCATACATGCGGATATATTGCTGTCGCCGCGGGTCAACCCAGGTGGTAGTGCGTGTGTTATGGTCGACGAAATACGGCCGTCCTTCTGGCGTCGTTCTCTGTTCCCAACCAGCCGGGAGCTCACCAGTTCCAGCTGTTGTAGCTCCAGTAGCCATCATCGAGGCCGCATTGGCCGCGTTGGAAGCGCTGCCACCACTTCCACCAGCAGGCGGCGTGGTCGACTGTTGGGTTTCTTGCAAGTTCGGCGAATTGGCGCCCGTGCGATCTTCCGGCAGCATTCGGCTTTGATGGGCGCGACGCTCCATCTGCATGTTAGCCTCACGCTGTGAACGCTGTGCACTTTCGCTGTAATTTGCCGAGGGCCGGGTCCAGGTCGTCGTTCTCGTGTTGTGGTCGACGTAGTACGTTCTTCCCAGATTGTCTTCACGCCGTTCCCATCCTGCTGGAAGTCGACCTAAATTGTCTTCAAAGGAGCTAAGATTGGTCCTTGAGCCCTGTGTTGTTTGCCCGTTGGACTGCGACGCCGGTGCAGGGCCGTCCGCAGCCGACAGCCCGCTCGTTGGTCGTGCATTGGACGAAGTTCGAGTGGGCGTAAACGATGGCGTCGAACTTGCTGCAACGGACGCCGCGGACGGTCCGTCGACGACTGCTTGGCCCTGGGAAGACGGAGAGCTTTGTATCTGCGGAACCAGGCCTGCCAGGCTGGCAGAAGGCTGCTGTGGCCGGTGTGCTCCATTTTGAGTGGGATTGGGTGTCGAGAGGTTCGTGGAAAGATTGATGATAAGCTTGCCATGTACTACTAAATTATCATTCGATTTCTTCAAATCGCGAGTGAGCATTTCTAATAAGATTTGTTAGCATTTCCCTGTATCCGTGAAATGGATAATTACCATCGTCGCCCATTTGCAGATCAATGACATCGCCGATGCGCAAATTAATCACTCCCAGAAAGCCCTGGTCCTTCTTCTTGAACTTCTTCTGGTCGAAGATCTGAATAGCAAGGATGCTGTCCTCATTGACTCTCCTATCGTTTGAACAAGAATCAGCCATTAGAAAACTGCACAAACGCGAGAAATTACAACAGCAACATACAAATCAAAAGTTTCATTCCAGTACGGGTTCAGAGTCTTCCTGATAACGGAGGTCGTGTGCGTCTGCTCTCCGCCGATTGTGGCAACAGCGAAAGGGTCGGGGAATCCTACACAATCACTCGCAGTCAGTGCATTGTCCGTCCCATCAGGTGGCTCATCGAGGATATCATACGGAACACATCGCGCTTGTATAAGCCATCCGCGGCAATGACTGGCAGAAGAGAGAGTTAGCATTTGTCTTCCGTCTGCCGGATGTATCAGGTATAATGCTGCTCGGAGCCTCACTGGTAAGCCTTAGATTTGGCTGACTGCGAACACAACATTTCGTTAGCACAAGACATAACCGCCATCGACATGAAAACCGGCACTCACGCTGGAAGATTAGATCCCATCCTTCGTAGAATGACCAGCCGATACAAGGCCTGTTGCAAGGAAAACCCAACACATGCACCGAGGTTAATTGCCGACGCTGCAAGAGGAGAATTGCTGCTCCAGAGTCACACTATCACAGTAGTTCGTCGAGTCGTGGCTGGCGTAGTTAGTTAGTTACCTTCGAGTTCGAGGCTGAGCAGTTGACGTGCGGTCGTGAGCAGGTCCAGCCAATGGCCAGCGCGGGGGTTGTTACCGACTGAACTTAAACGTGAGTCTATGATAACTGCAGACAGAGCGGAGAGCCACGGTGTCGAGCAGTCGAACCCGCGCAGAAGTTTGTTCTGTTATGTTGGTAGGTGAGTTAACTGGGATTGCATTCGCGTGCTGGATGAGACTGAGGGGTTCTGGCTTCAGGCTTCAGGTTGATGGCAAGGGAAAAGCTAGACCACCTGTACTGTACCGTACGGATTAATTACGCGGATACGGCGAGCGTGGGCGCGGACTTGGTTTTTTACCTGTATTTGCAATACGCCTACCCAACACAAGACTTATAACTTATAAGACTTAAGTATCGTATACTACTACTACATCCATCCGGTATAATGGTATAACAAGTCAATACATCATATTCATACAAAAGTAAACCCAAGCACGTTTTGTCCCGATTGCAGCCTGCGCTGTAGTATAACTATCATACACCTTCAACTCCGGAACAAGAATATGAAGACAAAAGTAGGTTAGATCCATTCGCTTTCTTTCGAATATGAAATCTGATCTCATATTTCACGGGCCTGGCAGTAGGCAACCTAATAAGGCGAAAAGCCACGCCCGCGACCACCGCGATAACCACGGTAGGCGCCGCGGTACGAGCCAGGGAACCCTCCTCGGCCGAAGCCACGGCCACCACGCCCCCGGCCGCGACCCCTAGCCATGCCTGGGACATTGGTGCGTTTCGGCGTGACCTATGTATGATAATAAACAGTTCAGTAAGCTAAGCGTTTCACACGGTAACAAGGCAGAGACGAGAGGCGACAACGTACCTTCAAATTGCGTCCGCGGAAGACACTCTCATTCAACACTAATGCCTGCGCAACAAGACTGGGCTCCGCAAATTCCACATAGGCGTATCTGTATCTCGTCTCAGTTTTCACGAAATAAAAAAAAAGAGAGAGAGAGAGAAGCTAGAAGCTAGAACCTCTCCTCCATATTGTAGAGAAACGTACCCTTTAGGGTGGCCAGTGAATTTATCCAGAAGAATAGTGACACGGTTGATCGAGCCGCAGCTCTGAAAGTGCGCCTGGATCTCCTCCGGCGACGCTCCGTAGTCGACATTGCCCACAAATATACTCCTCGCATCGATGTCTTCTTTATCCTCGCGCAGGCTTTCCGACTGCTCGTCTAGAGTCTGCTGCATTTCGCGTAGCTTGGCGGCCTCGGATTCCATCTCCGCTACTCTCTTCTTCATCGCTGCGATTTCTTCCTATGGAGGTGTCAGCCAAGTACTATATTACATACAGTATAGATATTGGGAAGAGATGTAAGATTCGTTATTCCCTTCCCGTCGCGACAGTTTATACCTCATCGTCAGCCCCTTGTGTATGAGCATTCAGCTGCTCCTCTGGAATATTTGTTGCCTCTGTAGCCATCTTGACGTGGTAATAAGGATCCTTGGTATGCGTGTAAGAGAAGTGGTCGTGCGTGCAAATCCCCTCTAGTCCCAGGCCTTGTTGAACAAAGTGGGATAAACGCACGCCGTGAAGGGAAGAGAAAAACGCAGCTCTAGCGCAGGACGAGTAGCCTCTTCAAGACCGACGATAATATGAGATAGACTGTTGGGTTGGTGGTCAGATTGAAATTGCTGTGAGGAATGAAGTATGCTGGTCGCTGGTGGTGAATAATGCTGACTGGGGTAGTTAGTTGAAAGAATAAGTTAATCTGCTTGTCGCTGATGAAGCGGAACTTGCGCGGCTATTTTGGGTTTAGTGTCTTACCTCCTTCATAATAATTTCATCAACTGTCGACTCATAGTCTCATTTTGATATTTAGTATTTTACCATGTCCTTTGGATTGTCTATTTGCCATTATAATGGCGCATTTAAATATTACAGTCCACACGCTTAACGTATAGCTTCGTCTACAGGTAACAGACGAGCGCAGTTTATGAGATCACAATTGTCGTAGGCAAAATATATGGGCAAATCTGGTTCGTGCAAAATTATATACGCGTGAAATGCATAATGAGCATGTTGAGGTATCTAGTACATCTTCACGAGGAAACGCCTTGCTTGCGGAAAGACACCTTCTCGACAGCAACTGACTCGGCTCCGTTGGCGTCAGTTTTCAACTGGTAGACGTAAAGGACGAGCACGTCTCCTTGGACCTGCTCAGGTTAGTTAGATACCAAGCATGTAAACATATATATAAACATATATAAAAAAAGGGGGGGGCAGCGTACATCCATCAGACAGAAACTTGGAACCGGCTCCTGATCATCCGCCAAATAACCACTACTAAAAGCACCGGTGGCACTTCCCGGATTAATAAAAAACCTACCCTCCAGCTCAAACGCCTCAAAACGATGCGTGCCGCCCCAAAGGAGAATATCAACGTCCATCTGACGGGCCGCAATGAGCAAGGCATCGGCATCCCCCGGCGGGATTATCGTATGGCCATGCGTAAATCCAATGCGAAGACTTCCGTGCGTCACAACTTTGGACAGAGGCAGATTCGGGGAGTCGACGTCGAAATCGCCCTTGACGAGTTGTAGGTCCGGCGCGATTTGGCGGAGGAATTCGAAGGTTTCGCGGTCTGTGATGTTGCCTAGACAGAGGATTTGCCCGATCTTTCCGGGCGTGAGGAGTTTCTTAAACTATTTCCCCCGAATCGTTAGATGTGATGTTTTTTTCCCCCAGATTGTTGTGCCCGGCTTACTCGTGCAGGTAGGTCCTGCGATGTCTATGTTAGCATAGTATATATACGAGGATAGGCAGTAGCGGGGTTGCAGCGTACCGGAGCCCGGTCGGGGATAAACAGGTCCCCAATGACCAGCACTAGACGCGAGGTCATCTTGATCACATTAATGATGCTCAATGGGCCATGGGGCAGTTGTGAGTGCCATAAGGTCGTTGCTTTCTGGACGTCGTCAAGTTGTAGCCTGTAGTGGCGCAGAATACGCACTAACTAGGTCTGGTTAGTCTATAAGAAACTAATGACCAATCACGTTTAATACGCGTTGGTAATGGAATGTAATAAATTACACGAATGCTCCCAAATATGGTTTAGACCCTAAACGGCCTGCATATATCTGCCAAGGCCCAAAAGGCACCTTTCTATCGACTGTTGAGGTTCCTTCCTATGTTCTCCTTCCAAGACACGCCACGCCGTTGGCGCATGCTAAACTAAACCCACGGTACTCCATAGGATATACGATATCCAAAGAAGACCTCTTCCGTTACACGAACAGGCGATTCCTTAACGACGAGCCATCCCAGTTTTCCAAACGCTACGTCCGTTTCAACGTCAAGGAATTATGTGATGATTGCAAATCTCCAGAAGTCGCCCGTTGCGCGAATCCGCAAAATGGAGGGCGGGTTTAGCAAAGCATTGCTCATTACCACGGAGGACGCATCTGAGTATATCGCCAAAATACCGTGCCCGAATGCTGGGAGGCCTATGTATTGCACGGCGTCAGAAGTTGCCGTGCTAGGATTTGGTGAGAAACTATATTAGTTTAGCATAGGCTTAATTTATATTAACTGACTAACTGACGATATATGGGTTCGTAAGAAATCACACGTCAATCCCGGTTCCCAAAGTCCTAGCCTGGAGCTCGGACGCGTCGAATGCAGTGGGAGCAGAATATATTATCACGGAAAAGGTTCATGGTGTTCAGATTTTCAAGAAATGGGATGACATGGCCGAGCGTAGTCGAATATCTTTGATCAAGCATGTCACTCAATGGGAGCATGAGCTTTGTCAATTCCGATTCCCGGCATACGGCGGCTTATACTACAGAGATTCTCTAAACGAGGATGAGATGGTATTATTGGACTCATCCATTGACCCGCACGGAGAATTCTGTATCGGGCCTCCCTGTGACCCTTCTTGGAATCAGACTCTTCCAGGTGTCAAATTTGGTCCTTGTAGGTATTGTTTTCTTTCGGATAACTTCACACGGATAACTTCACAGTTACTTATTTTTTTTCTACAGGGAAGACGCTTTACGATATGGGCGAGTCTTTTGATTGACCGCTCGCTGTTCAAAATCAGTCAGCACCACAATATGCAGCTCCCCAAACTTCTCCATGGGTCCACCGAAGACCATTACTCTCTTCTTCACATGGCAAAGAAAGCTTTGCCGTCTATAGCCAGTAGCCCCCAAGCTCTTGGATAAGTCTCAGCCAGTTCTTTGGCATACTGATCTCCATATGGGCAACATATTTGTCTCAGAACATGACCCGGAAGTTGTGACTGGCATCACATCATTGACTGGCAACACATTTCTATTAACCCCATCTTTTTGCAAGCTCGCTGGCCTGTTTTCCTTACTCCTCCTGAGGGCTATTAGTCAGGCTAGGTTATGCCACAGCTTTACCATTTTACCGGCGCTTCATTCTTCCACCCACAGAATGTCTTGATTGGAGCAAACCGATTTTCCCAGTCCTGTACCTAGGTAAGCGCTGGAGCTAATTTTGGGCTGCTGTACACTGTACAGTGTATCTGTCATTCTCTGCTGCGTGACGATTCTATATACACGCACGAATAAGACTACATAACAACCCTATCTAGGTGCATGCGCACAAAACTCGAGGCCTAGTAAGCGTGCCTAGGTACGTTAGAAGGTACGTAGTAAGGATGCATGGGGGGCGGATATATGGATATGAGCTTCCTAATTAGGAAGGACCCCCTTTTATAAATACAAACGTTAGATAGCTTATAAGGCGTTATATCCAAGAGCCATCCGAGCGCATGACTCTCCACTATTTCCGCTTTAGGAAATTCTGAAACAAACCGTATGTTCCAGAGGACTTCCCACCGTCGACCTGTATTTCTATATACTATGATTGTTTAGACCTCTTCAAACTCCCATGGGAATTCATAAATTTCTGCCCACTCTCGGGATTATGCATTATGCAATAGTTATGCAAAATTACCAGTATTTTAGGATAGCTTATGACTATGTACATAAATCTGGTCTCCAGTTTGCTACAAGATTAGCGGGGTTAAAACTGCTGAACACACCTATTTAACCAGTGGGAGCCTCCGTTCTCCAGCGTTCTTTCTACTGTCTGCCGTCTGCTTTCCTCATCTCACGCTGTATTAAAGATGAATGCACTCGAAGAAGCAACAATTGAAGAGGAGATTACCTTCATAAATAATGAAATCTCTCGTCAGGAAAGAGTAATCGAGAGCTGGGAATATCAAAGTCACTCCAAGGACCAACGATTTATTCATCCAAAAATCATACAAAAAATTTCTTCTTTCAAAGCAAAGATAAATTATCTCGAGAAAAAACTGAAAAATCTTCAGTTACTCCTTGATGAACAAGAAGAAGCAGGATGGGAAATTGTCTTTATACAGATCCAAAATGACTATGATGAAGTCTGGAAACATGCAAGTCCAGGACCTGATTTGACGAAGGCATTACCTGAATCTCATATGCTTGGTGAGGAATTATCCCCTAGTTGGAAAGATGTGTATATTTGTTTCTAACCCGTGGTGTTGATGCAGATTTAGTGATCTATGATAACCAGGCCAACTCTGTGTCAGGTATACATTTCCTGTTATATCAGCTTCAGACTACATTAACAAGATGCCAAGAACTTAAGATACTCAAAGAAGGCATGCTGGATATGAGAAAAGATCACTTATCCCGTGCACAATCTAAGAATCGGGATAACCTGGAAGTCTTTGAACACTCTATAAAGAAAGAAGCAGATCATATCAAAATCCTGTTTCCAATTCTTGACTCAAAGATCTACTTTCTTGAGCAAACATTACACCATTACAAATTAATCCTTGAAAGCTATTTGAAATCTCAAATGTATTCAAAATTTGAAAACTTAGGGTCTTTCTTATCAGGTTAGTGGCCCTATTCAAGTGAGACATTATTTATATTAACTTTGTGTTAGAAGGGACAATTATTGCTGAAGACAAAAATAAACCAGCAAAGAAAGGGCGCCTGACAATTCACATACAATCAGTTAATAACCACACGTGATTTCTGACCATTGATGCATATAATCCCTATAACATGAAAACTTCAGTCCAATTCTTAAGGGAAATGCATTACTATGAGTTGTGTGGGAAGGAGATTTCACTCAACTACGAAGATATCGATATCAAAACCGAGATTGAATTGATTGTTTATGATAACAGAGTTGACAACCTCAAGATTCCAGTTGGTGCTCTCTGGCTCCGTGTCTCAGATATTATCAATTACAACAACGCTGCGTCCTACAAAGATAGTGGTACAACTACAATTGATGCATGGTTTTCAATTGCACCTGAGGGAAAATTACACCTGAATATCATTTTTGGTAAGACTCTTCTAAGGTTTTACAATTTCTCTTTGCTTTAGTCAGTCACTAATCAGGGCAAATTCAGTTGAGCACCTAGACAAGAGTCACCAGACTCTAGAAAAGGACAACTATTATATTTTAAGAGATAGTAGATATAAGGAAAGTGAGCATGAAGTTCTTTACAAGAGCTTTCCTTACAAAATGCGTTGCACTCATTGTGCGAAATACTTTCACAATGGTGTGCAATGCATAACGTGTCAGATGGCATGTCATTCTAAATGCCTTTTTGATCTTGGAAAGTCTCTATCGTTTAAGCCATGTCCAAGCACTGCTAGACAACACCGACATATTATGAGACAGTTCTCCGGTAACCGACATCTATTTGTGCCATTTATCAATGTATCAGCCAATTGGTGTTGTCACTGTGGGTTCTTTCTTTCTCAAGGACAGGGAAATTGTGAGGGTGCCAACAGACGATGTGAAAAATGTGGCTTGACATGCCATGCTCAGTGTCAAGCTTTAACGACCAAGACAAGCAGGTGTAGTGAAAAGATTATAGGTGCATATACACACAAGGATGATTAGCTAGAATGAAATTACAGACAGAAGCATTTCTTATTTTGGTTGACTATAAAAATAATCATATTCTATCAATACTAAATTATTTCCATATACGTCCTGGCTGTGACGGAGCGGGGCTTCACTGGTGTTGCAGATGCATGCGTTAGGGGACCAAACCCTAGACAGCGGTGTTGATCTGGGAATAGCCTCAGCAACGGTGCTGGATAGGGAAAGGTCAACGTACACCCAACTCGCATGTAAGGGCACATACACATGCTGGATTTATTCCTCTTTCCTCCTCCCTTCCCTCATTCTCAATATTCTTCATGTTTGGCGCCTAGTGTTAGTAGACAGTAGATCTCAATGCATTAGCTTGGCCTCGTCACACTGGCAAGGAAGTAATATTATTGAGGCTGCTTAGGCAGTAAAAAATATTAATGCTGAATCCTTACACTCCCCAAAAAATGATTTCCCTCATTCCTACAGCCATTTACTTGTTGACTTGAAGACATCCATGAATCTTTCCCACAATCAGCACAAGCCATCAGCCGAGAAAACCTTGGAAGACAGCGAGAATGGAGCAGTGTCAACGTGAGCACCTCGGACATGCCATTATTGGCTTATGCATGATGTCTTTCTCTACATCTGTTTTCCACGCCTACGTAACCTCTAGACTTTGGAAACACGACGGACCACAAGCAGACAGTGAAAGTGGTTTACTTATTATAACAACGATAATTCTTATCATGGCTATCCCTACTATAACGCTGTGGCCAGCGTACTTGGGATTAATAGTTGGCGCTTGGGTGACTTCCACATCCTATATTTGTATGTGCTGAGCCACTCGCCTGCTTGTCTTGTATTGAAGGCTGTACAGCAAGTACAGGCCTCCAGGACCGGAAAGACCTCGTACATGACCAGGTCAATTGCTAGTGGTATCTATTGTGCATTTGTGGAAGATAGTAGTTAGCTGTGGGTTATAACTTATATTATTCAATTATAGGAGGCCGTTTAGAGGTTTAGTTATTTGGAGCATGCTAGGGTTCGTTAATTTCAGTATGCTTGAGAGATATTTCTAAGAACGTACTACAAAAGTGTGGAAATGGCAGTAGTATACAGGTTTCTAGCCCTAAGCCCTAACTCCATCCCAGTCTGGCTAGCCTGCCGATAGCGGACACCGCCAGGTCACGTGCAGACACTTGCTGAGTCGAGGAAAAACGGAGAAGGAAGGAATTCCTGCAGACTCTTGGCTTCATCAATCAGAGATTCAGAAGAGAAGGAAGAAAACTTACTACGTACATTGAAAGGAACAGCAGCCACAGTGAATTTTCAATTTAGACGCCACGCATCGTCTACAACATCCGGCCAACCATCGAAGAGTTAGAACCGAGGTCCAGCAGCAGTTCCCCGCGGCGAATGTCCAACTCCCGGCGGGGCACAGCGAATGACCGCCTGTCGCTCATCACTAGACATTTCGACCAACGGCTGCCGCTGCCTGCGTTGAACACGCCGTTCTCGTCCGAAAGACTGTCTGTCGAGCCCGACGATCTGGAATATAACCCGGTGCAGCGTCCTCCCCCGTCTCCAACGCCGCCGCCGCCTCACGACAAGATGTCTGCACAACCAGCCCATAACACGCTCCTCATTCCAGGACCCATTGAATTCGACGATGCGGTCCTGCAGTCTATGTCACATCATGCGTGAGTCTATCCTCCCTACAACTTTTAACTTAGCTAACAATTATATCTACAGAGAGAGCCATGTCGGCCCGGCCTTTGTCAAGACCTTCGGGGAGAGCTTGACCCTTCTACGCAAGCTCTTCCAGACCACCGACCCGGCCTCGCAACCGCTCATCATCTCCGGAAGCGGAACACTTGGATGGGACATTGTTGCCAGCAACCTGATTGAAAAGGGCGAAGACGCTCTGGTCCTCCACACGGGCTACTTTGGCGACTCATTCGCAGCCGCGCTCGAGACATACGGAGCGCGCGCAACTCAATTAAAGGCGCCCATCGGCGAGCGCCCTTCCCTCGCCGAGATCGAGCAGGCTCTCACGCAAAAGAAATACAAACTAATCACCATCACCCACGTCGACACCTCCACCGGCGTGCTGAGCGACATCAAAGCCGTCTCCGAGCTAGTCCACCGCGTCAGCCCAGACACCCTCGTCATCGTCGACGGCGTCTGCAGCGTCGGCTGCGAGGAGATCGCCTTCGACGCCTGGGGTCTAGATGTCGTGCTCACCGCAAGCCAAAAGGCCATCGGCTGCCCGCCCGGCCTCAGCATCCTGATGCTCTCCGGCCGAGCCATCAACGCATTCAAATCCCGCTCCACACCCCCGGCATCATACTACGCCTCCCTCGCCAACTGGCAGCCCATCATGCAGAACTACGAGGCCGGTAAACCTTCCTACTTCGCCACCCCGCCAACCCAGCTAGTACATGCCCTCCACACCACGCTCACCAGCATCGTCGCAAATCCGCTCTCCTCGCGCTTCGCCATCCACGCTGCCGCCTCGGATAAAGTCAAGGCCGCCGTGGCCGAGCTAGGTCTAACCCAGCTAGCCACTAAGCCCGAAAACCAGGCGCATGCCATGACCGCCATCCGCCTGCCCGACGGCATCAAAGCGGCTGATATCTTGCCTGGACTGCTAAAACGTGGGGTTGTCTTTGCGGGCGGCCTGCACAAGGAGATTGCGCCTCTATATATCCGGTTTGGACACATGGGCGTCAGCGTCACGGATCCCAGTCGTAGGGATATTGATAATGCTATTGAGGCGTTGAGGGAGTCGTATATTGAGGTTAAGAAGGTTAAAAATATTTAAAAGGGACCTCAACCATTTTCTTAAAAAGGGGGGATATCTAGCATATACAGTAGTAAGGAGTAATTTGAGGCATATAATGATACAAAACTTTATATACGCTAGACACTTTATCGACATCACAACATTGATAACTACTCCGTACGTACGTAGATATCCAACAGAAACAAAAACACAATGCCAAAAAGGAAGAGAAACAAACTCTTTGCGCGCAAATAAAAATGGTAATGGGTATGTCATATGCTAAACGAAAACGAAAACAAAAAAACACGATGCATTTATAGAAAAGCCGATCCTTCTCTTCTCAGTTGTTAGAAATTGGACGCTGAAAAAGAATTAAGAGTTGGGATTTTTCGCTGTCGTTGGTTTTCTTTTAAAGAAAGAAAAAAATGAAGTAAAGAATTAAAAATAAACTAAAGCAAAAGAATTGATAGGGCAGACAGAGATCACGACTCGGCTTCGCCTCTTCTCAACGCCAGGAATGCTCGCACATCTGTAGCGTACTGCAAAGCCTCAAGCATGGGGATGAGATTCAAGAGGCCGTTATCGGTAGGATCGCTAATCCAGCCTTTGATGGGGATAGCATTGTCTGTGATATTTCTTACCGTTAGATTTCACTCCATTTAACCAAGGCACAAAAAAGGAAGAAAGTAAGGAAGGAAGATGGTTACCTTCATGAAAAATATAACTCGTCGGACTATTATCCAAGATCATGACTTTACTCAGATTCGGCTCCACCGAGCTCAAATCCTTGATAAATGCATCATTACGCAAAGTGCAGTGTTGCCGATAATAACGAGCCTGGAAAAACTTGCGCTCTTGCTCAAGCCAGTCAATCACGGGATCTGCATACTCCTGCACGCTGGCTGTGAAAATGACGAGTCTGTACCATTTGCAAACTTTGCGTAGGAATTCGTCGCAATGCGGTCGCTTGTGCACGTAGTAGAGGATGGGGTGTTGGGGGCCAACAATTGTTGTTGCTGGTGGTGATGCTGCTGCTATTGGAGTCGCCAGTTTGACTTCGACCATATGTCCGCTGGACATCCGGCCGCCTTTGGCGAGGGAATGGATGAGGGTTTCGTCTAGATCGAGGACAAGGGTCTTCTGCGGCACCTGTGCAGTGGCTGTCCGCATACTATAGGAGGGTTGCCGAGGCGGCACTAGCGGTCGAGGAGGAGCAGGAGCATGAGGGTATTTTGTTAGTCTGTGATGAGCGGCGGATGGAGAGGTGGGTGACTTTAAGCTTTCTGCTGTGATGACTGCGCCTGTGGACGCATTGTCATCGCCTGTTATTGTTGTCGTCGTCGTCGAAGGGGTCGAAGGGGTCCGTTTCTTTCGCTTCAGTGCTTCATCGTTATGCAGTTTGATGCGTATGGATCTTCTGGGAGTAGCATTGTCGTCTGTCAGAATGGCTTCTTCTTTCCCACGAGAAGCTCCTCTGATCGACGACGCCCTCGAGACATCGGAGTCGTCTGACGTTGACGATGCGAATGATGATTGCGAAGGCGAATTCCTCAGTTTCCGAGCCGTCCCGTTCCTTCGAGTTCCCACCCTTTTTTCGGGCTCCCCTTTACCGCGCGATGATACTGCTGCCGCCGTCTTCCTAGACCGTTTACGCTCAGTTTCCGTGCTGCGGAATCCCGCATATCTCCGGACTTTTCGGAAAGGTGCAATCACCGAATAATGACCATCGTCATCTCGGAAGCTCTGCGCAATATAAACACCGGGAGCGGCGATTGTAGATAGAATGGTCTGGATAGTCTCGGCAATTGCATCGAATAGCCTTTGGGCAAGAAGGAAATACTTGCTCGGCGCGGTCTTTTGGATCTGATGGATCAGTTGCGTCTTTTCGTCTAGGACCTCAACGGTGCCGTCATGCGAGTAGCTCGAGACTAAGGGTTCGTGCTCCTTCCCGTGCGTGGGGAGGATGTAGTTGAATTGATGTTCGCTGTACGAACGAGACTTTGCCAGGTCATGACGCAGGTTTGCAGGAGAGACGTCGCCCTGTGAATGAGAGCGATTGCGCGAGCCTGAGCTGGAGCTGGAGCCTGAGCCGGGAGCCTGTCCTATTACTCGGGAGGACAGGATATTCAGGGAGTTCATCTTTCAGCAACGGCCATGAGGGCGATAGTATGGCATCCGCTGGAATGTCAATCAGCGGCGACAATTAATGAATGATGAGCTGTATCTAGTCGAGCGTTTACCTGCACGTAACGTGACGACGCTGCATAAACCGCCGATAAGGACGAACAAAGGACAGGCCTCGCGACTCGGGATGGTAGGACAGATGAGGGACAATGCTAGTATTCTGTTCCAATCCTAGTAGATGGCTCGGCCGGTCAGCGAGTGATGTTGTAGTTGCGGTTTAGTTGTTGCAGTTTAGTTGTCGTTGTTGTTGTTGCAGTTGGGCTCGGATGACGATGTGGGGAGCCTGAGAACCTGAGGCCGCAACATCCACTCGGCCAAAGAATAATTCTCAGTCATTCACTACGACCTCCCAGGACGAACTACATAACTCTCCTTCTACCTAGTACCTACGTACTTGTTAGGTCGGCCTTTCAACTCGAGTACCTAGGTAAGCTGGCATCAATTCGGGAGGCTGACAGAGCTCAACCTCATTCGCACGACGAGGGGCACCAAACTCAATCATCTATGATCTTTGCCCATCAGCATGGTCTCCAACTCAGCAGCCCTGACTCCAGGGCTCTCGTCGTTCCTCAAATCTCTCAAAACAAACCCTATTGAAACGTCGATCGACAACCTGGTTTCGTACGACTCCAAAATCCTAGATATTGCAGTATACAGTCCCGTGTGTATGAGAGAAAGCTGACGGACATAGTCTACTGAAACGACGGCAGATTCGCCTATCACGGTCATGCGCCATAGCTACGGCCTATCTTCTCCTCCGCGTGGTGTCCGCCTTTCGCACCACAGAAGCCGCAAAACTGATCGAGCGAGTACAGAGCGTGGGCAGGCGGCTGATGGTTGCCCAGCCGAGGGAACTGGTCGTGGGAAACATCGTCCGCCGCGTGCTGGGCCTTATAAGAGACGAGGCCGAAGACGAGAGAGACGCTGACTTCTTCCTTGCCAGCGAAGCTGGATCCGACAGCCGGCCACATACGCCTCACGGTGCGGAAAGCCATTCCCCGTCACGCTCGCACGTCACCGATGACCTACAGGATGGATCCTTCGAACGATCATCGTCTCGTCCTCCTCTGTCTACTACAACAACATCCTCGCAAGTGCCCGCCGGCATTTCCATGTTCAGTCTTCTGCAGCACCCCGAAGCAGAATCCCCCCAGCCGAGCTCACCGGGCACTGTTTCGCCGTCGGGAAGATTCCAGGGCCACGGCGGCCAACATAAGGATATCCGCGCCGAGGTCTTGGATGGCATCGGCGAGATAATCGACGAACTCGGCCAGGTAGATGATCAGGTGGCCGGCTACGCGCTGGAGCATATCCACTCCAACGAGGTCATCCTCACATACACATCGTCAACCACGGTGCAGAAATTCCTGCTAAAAGCGGCCGCAAAAAGAAATTTCACCGTGATCCACGCCGAGTCATTCCCCAACAACCACGATGCCACTCATGCGCGAGTTAGCGGCAACCCGGATGTCATCAATGATGACCAGACCTTAACCCCCGAGACATTCACGAAACCACTGACGGCACTCGGGATTACGGTCATCCTCATCCCGGATTCGGCAGTGTTTGCCATCATGTCCCGCGTCAACAAGGTCATTCTGGGCACGCATTCGGTTCTGGCTAATGGTGGCTTGGTCGCTGCTGCAGGCACGCGAGTGATTGCCAGGGCAGCCAAGGTGCATCAGACGCCCGTCGTGGTCGTCAGTGGGATCTACAAGCTCAGCCCCGTGTATCCATTTGATATCGAGTCGCTGATCGAGTACGGCGATGCGAGCAATGTCATTGCTTATGAAGACGGGGATTTGGTGGACAAGATTGACGTGGAGAACCCTCTGTACGACTACGTGCCGGCTGAACTGGTGGATCTTTATATCACGAACCTGTATGTCTCTCTCTCTCCCCTTCCTCTTGCTTATTATGGTTTGTTACTAACATGTCTGCAGAGGCGGTCATGCTCCGTCATATCTCTACCGTATAGTCTCGGACCATTATCGCAAAGAAGATATTACTTTTTAGTCTCGAAAAATAAATCCCCCAATTTAGAAAAGTAAATATGAAACATAATCTTGTTTTGCACAGGGCAAGCATCTACTACTAAACATCAATTTCGTCTAATACGTAGTAACTAGCAGACAGAGCGTTCCAACCATCCCGTAGACTCGTAGACTCAAGTCATGACGCCAAACCCTTGAAAAAAATTGGTTTAAATCTTCTAAAGAAAATTTGTTTTGCATACAGACAGATCCTAAGCCTGATGCATTATCATGGTATAAAAAAATATTTTTTTCCCGGTTGCAGAGAAGCACATGATCGAGGACCTCCCTGCACAGGTTATTGGAAATCGTCCTTCCATCTTTCCTTCTCGTATCTCG
Source organism: Trichocomaceae sp. PYS4502 (assembly GCA_023625875.1). Lineage (NCBI taxonomy): Eukaryota > Fungi > Ascomycota > Eurotiomycetes > Eurotiales > Trichocomaceae > Trichocomaceae sp. PYS4502. The sequence continues at coordinate 24,633 of JAMAFX010000107.1, forward strand.
TTGCACAGGACTCTCGTCTAAGAACGAGGCTTCTCCTTCTTCTCCTTCCACAGAGCAGACAGACCGACACCAGAGACCTTGACGACCTTGAACCGCACACCAGGAATATCACCCTTGGCCTTGCCCTTGCGACCGAACCCGGCGAGGAGGACTTCGTCGTTCTCGTCGACGAAGTTGAGACAACCGTCATTGGGGACTAGGACGTCGTCAATACATACATACACACACACACACATATATATATATATAAAGAAGAGTCTCACCGAAAGCAGTGACCTTCTTCCCGTTCTTGATCAACTGCACCTTGACGCACTTCCGGATAGCGGAGTTGGGCTGCTTGGCCTCAACGCCGACCTTCTCGAGCACGATGCCCTTGGCGTGCGAAGAGCCGCCAAAGGGAGACGATTTGTAGGCGGTGCCCAGGAGGCGCTTCTTGAAGGACAGATCGGCCCATCGCTGGTCGCGGCGGTGGTCCTTGAGCTTGCGAGCGGCGTTCAAACCACGAGGCTTTCCCTTACCCATCTTGGCGGTGCTGTGGGCTGCAGAGGTTGTCAGGATACTCTCAATCGAGTGGTTTTTCTTTTCTTGGATGGGGTATAGTGACCTACCGACTAGATGGATATGTTGATTAGAGATTTAAAGATTCGAGTCGAGAAGTCGAAGAGTGAAAAATGCGGGTTTGTGCTCTAAGCGAAGTGCGGACCGCAGCCCGAAGCGGTTAGACTTATGCCTGAGGCGATGAGTAGTGCCTGAGGCAACAAGCTTACTTAACCCACTTAACGAACTAGTTACAGTCTACAACTCTACGTCAACTGCCTAGGTAGAACAGAACGAAGCTCAAGTTAAGAATAAACATGTCCAGACCCAACCCCGTCTCGCGCATCAGCTCCCAGCGCCTCCCGCCCCCCTCGCTCTTCCAAGGCCCGCCCTCTCGCAATGAATCCAGCAACTCCGTGCACGCCGGCCTCATGCCCACGGCCCAGCGAACATGGTCAAGGCTCTCCACGACCTCCGCCGCCGCCGCTCGCACCAGGAGCATCTCGCCCTTCATGACCCGCACGAATACCACCACCTTGCCCAAGGAAACCGAGAGCGCCGAAGCGCTCTGGCAAGAAATGCAAAACACCCTCGCCGAAGTCGAGCTGAGCGCTTTCAAGGGCGAGCACGTATTCGGGGAAGAGCACGCCAGGGCCCTCGAGGAGTTGCGGCTGAAGCAGCTCAGATTAGCACAGACATGGACGAGACATGATCATGACGCTGAGGAGGGTGACGAGAAGAAGAAGAACGATGACGAGAGTAGTAATGAGCAGCCGGAGTCAAAGACTACTGGTCAAAAGGCAGGTCCTCCTGCGTCAGAGAAAGCGGTAGATAGTACTGCTAGTACTGGTAGTAGTAGTTACAAGGCGCTCGAGGCCGAGACGGAGAAGGATCTACAGCAGGCGCGGAAGAGGCGGCTGGCAAATGACCAGTATTTTGAACGCGTCAATAATGGAGTGCTGGATGTGGTTGCGAGTTTGGAGGAAGTGGCGGAAGCCATGCGTGCGGTCAAGAGAGAGAGCGAAGATATTTGGAGCGACACGGCGAGTGCATCCACATGAGGAGTCGACGTTCACCTTATGCCATATGATTGATCTACACTACAGTCTTTGCACGGATAATAGATTGGCAGAAGGTATGCGTTAATACACGGACTGTGAATGAGATCATCGATCAATGGCCCAACTCTCATACAGGATGATACAGCATATCAATCAGAACGACTATTAACCAATCTCGACACCGTCCTCGCCACTTCGGCAGCAGTCCCCGTGACATCCTCCCAGCGCAGATTCACCGTCTTCCTAGCCAACGTCTTAACCTCTTTATTCCATTGTTGCTTCAGCAAGTCCTCTGCAGATGGCTTAGTCGGCTGCAACGCGGTAGACGGGTTTGCTGGAACCTCCTGCGCAAACCGGCGGATGTACGCCCCCAGAGGAGAGGAGATGTCGTTCAAGAGCTCGGCCTGTTCTCGTATGGCGTCGCGCTGCGCGAGGCGTGTCGAACGGTGTACCTGGACGCTGAGATAGAGGACTGATGCTGTCAGAGTGAAGCCGCCGAACTGGCTCGTTAGTACGAAGTACTTGGTAGACAGACATATTAGAGACGTACAAATCCTGCGACGAATCCCATGTTTAAGAATAAGAATCAATCAATGGGGATGTAAGTTGAGCATGGTCGATTTCGACTGCCAGCTGAGGATTACCTGCACGCACTGCCACATAGTAGTTAATAGTAATGAATGAGGTTGTAGTCGAAGAGTTTGGCCGAGTCCAGCGCCGCTCCGATTGGTCAGCTGACTTTCTTCCAAGTCCCACTCAACTTCACCTTCACCTTCACTCACAATTCAACTTCAACAAAGCCTCAGACTCAGACAGACCAGCCAGTCCAATTGCAACACCCTACCTAACCGTCAAACATCATCATGGCCGGCGGCGCCGCCAAATACCGCCATCTCAGCCGCAGCTCCTCGCACCGCCAGGCCCTCCTACGCAACCTCGTCACATCGCTCATCAAGCACGAATCCATAACAACCACCTGGGCCAAAGCCAAAGAAGCGCAACGCCTCGCCGAGAAACTAATCACCCTCGGAAAGCGGGATACCGAGCATGCGCGAAGGCGGGCTCAGTCTATCTTCTACGTTCGTCCCCCTTCTAACACCCACACCCAACATTTTTCCCTCCTCAAGCAAGAAAAATATAATTCATAGTAATAATAATGATGATGGTTTAGACACCCCACGACCTCCTCCCCAAACTCTTCGGCACCCTCAAAGACCGCTACGCCAACCGACCCGGCGGCTACACGCGCGTGCTGCGCGTCGAGCCCAAAAAGGACGATCAAGCGCCCAGCGCAATCCTAGAGTTGGTCGATGGACCACGAGACATGCGCTTTGCCTTGACGGCCAAGACGATAGCGCGGCAGCGCGAGCAGGGGATTGAGACGCTCAATGAGTTGACGTCGTTGAATGTGAGGAAAGTGACGAGGTTTCGGAAGGGGGGGGTGGAGGCGTTGGAGGAGGCGATTAAGAAGGTTTCGCTGGGCAAGAAGGAGGATGATTCTGAAAAAGAGAGGTCTAGGAAGGAGTAAGGAAAAGGTTGGGAGAAGTTATGTATTATAAATCTGGTTTTTTTATGTGAATATAAGTTTACTACAAATGAAGTATACGCAAGACAAACTTGATCACAATAATATATAGATATCAGACTAAAACAAGCAGACCCAGGTAATACAATCCGTCAATAATAATAAGCTTGTATAAGAAATAAAGACAGGAGAAGACTTTTATTATTTTACAACATCTTGTGGCCCGCAAATTCAGACCAGCTGCGCACCTCCGAGGGAATACCCTCTGGTCGAGGCAGTTTCTCGTTCATGCACTGCGCAAAGAGGAGGGCCGTCTATCACCATCATTATCATTAGTATCGTATCATATCATATTCATGGTTAAGGGGGGGGGGGGGGGATCACCTTCGGTTCCATAAACAGCGGCACACCAAAATCGACCGCGTTCCGCCTCATCACATAATCCTCATCCAACAGCGTCTTGCCCCTACGCTTCGCCAGATTAAAGACACCCCGAATATCATACTTCTGAAACACCTCGCGGAGAGCCCGCTTATCTTCCTTGGGGAACTCGATAACCTCAATACTAACGGGACTCGACGACAGCTTCTCTAGTTGCGTCTTGACCTCCGCGCTGGCCGCGTACAGCTTATACTTCAGTGGGTGCAAATAATCGACAATCTGGCCTAGAGTCTCGACATAGTCGCCGCCAAAGAGTAGTCCCTCGCCCGGCTGCGGAAGACGGAAGTTCATTGTTGATTGCAGCGAGGCCCAGTACGCTTCGACCAGGTCCTTTCCGAAACAGGCGATTTCCCCCGTGCTGGCCATCTCGACGCCGAGGAATGGGTCGGCGCCGGCAAGACGTGTCCAGCTGAACTGCGGTACTTTGGTGGCGACGTAGTTACGTTTCTCGGTCATCAGGTCGACGGGCTCGGGCACGTCGCGGCCGACCAGGGCCCGCGTAGCGACGTCAATGAAGTTGGTGCCGAGCACCTTGCTGACGAACGGGAATGAGCGAGAGGCGCGCAGGTTGCACTCGATGACTTTCAGGAGAGGCTCGCCGCCGTCAGGGTTGTCGGCCTTGATGATTTGCATGTTGAAGGGGCCCGTGATATTCCATGCCTTGGCGACCTTCTCGGCGATAGTCTTGACGCGGTCCATGACGGGTTGCTCAAGGGATGTTGGCGGCAGAACAAGCGTGGCGTCGCCAGAGTGCACACCGGCGTTCTCGACGTGCTCGCTGACAGCGTGCAGGATGAGCTTGCCGTTGGAGCCCACGGCGTCGACGTCGATTTCTTGAGCGCCCTCGATGAACTTGGTGATAACGACCGGGTGGTCCGGGGACACGGAGCTAGCATTCAGGAGCTTCTCCTTCAGCTCGTCATGGCTGTAGATGACGCTCATGGCAGCACCAGACAGGACGTAGCTGGGACGCACGAGAACGGGGTATCCAACGGTGTCGGCGAATTTCTCAGCCTCAGACACAGACGTAAGCTCCTTCCACGCAGGCTGGTCGACGCCAATGCTATCCAGGATCTGAGAGAACTTGTGACGGTCCTCAGCCTTGTCGATATCAGAAGGGTCGGTCCCAAGAACGTGAGCGCCGCCTTTCTCCTGCAGACGCAGGGCAATGTTTTGAGGCAGCTGCCCGCCAACAGAAACCACAACTCCGCTGGCACTTTCAAGCTCGTAGATATCCATCACGCGTTCGTAGCTGAGTTCTTCAAAGTACAGCTTATCGGCCGTGTCGAAGTCCGTCGAGTACGTCTCCGGGTTGTAGTTGATCATAACGGTCTTTTTACCCATCTTTCGCAGAGAAAGCGTAGCATTAACCGCACACCAGTCAAACTCAACAGAGCTGCCGATACGGTAGACACCGCTACCGAGAATGATGGTGCCGTGGTCATCAAACGTGACATCGTGCGAAGATGCGTTGTAAGTAGTGTAGAGATAGTTGGTGTCAGCTGGGAACTCAGCAGCAAGAGTATCAATCTTCTTCACCCACGGCCGGATTCCAAAGCCCAATCGACGAGCCCGAACGTCGTCCTCGTGCGAGCCCACGCAGTTGGCAATCTGCTTATCCGAGAAACCCAGCTTCTTGGCCTTAATGAGGATCTCCTTCTTCAGCCCAAAGAGGCTGCCGATTTCCTTCAGCTCGTTCTGGCAGTCAACAATGTTCTGCAGCTTATACAAGAACCACTTGTCAATCTTGGTCAGTTCGTGCACCTTGTCAACCGAGTAATTCTCATGAAGCATAGCCTGGCCAACCGCGAGCCACCGGCGGTCAGTAGGGTTTCTCAGCGTCTCATCAAGATCTTCAAAGTGGTCGCCCTGGAAGCCTACAAATCGCGGGTCGACTTGACGGATGGCCTTCTGGAAGGATTCTTCAAACGTGCGGCCAATAGCCATGACCTCTCCAACCGATTTCATGGCGCTTCCAATATCGCGCTTGACGTGCTGGAACTTGCTCAGATCCCACCGAGGGATCTTGGTCACAATGTAGTCCAGACTGGGCTCGAAGTTGGCCGTGGTAGTCTTCGTCACCGCGTTGGGCAGTTCCGGCAGAGAGTGTCCCAGTCCAATTTTGGCTGCAGTGTATGCCAATGGGTATCCAGTAGCCTTGGAGGCCAGAGCGGAGGACCGAGACAAACGAGCATTGACCTCGATGACCCTGTAATCCAGGCCGTCTGGCTGCAGGGCATACTGGACATTGCACTCTCCGACCACACCAAGATGGCGGACGATCTTGATCGCAGCGGTACGAAGCATGTGGTATTCTTCATCGGAAAGCGTCTGACTGGGGGCCACCACAATACTGTCTCCAGTATGAATCCCGAGCGGGTCAAAGTTCTCCATATTGCAGACGGTAATACAGTTATTCTTAGCATCACGCACAACCTCGTACTCGACCTCTTTCCACCCCTTCAGCGACTTCTCAACCAAAATTTGAGGCGCAAGACTGAGCGACCGCGACGACAAGTTCTTCAACTCCTCGCGGTTGCTAGCGAACCCGGACCCGAGCCCTCCAAGCGCGTACGCAGACCGCACGATAATCGGGTATCCGATCTTGTCGGCAGCTTCCAGAGCCTCGTCGACGGTGTTGCAAGCAATAGACTCTGCGATGGGGATGTTGATCTCGTTCAACGCCTTGGCGAAGAGGTCGCGATCCTCGCTCGTCTCCAGCGTCCTGATACTGGTGCCCAGCACCCTAACGCCGTACCGCTCGAAGATGCCCATGCGGTTCATCTGCACGCCCAGGTTGAGCGCCGTCTGCCCGCCAAAGCTGAGGAAGATGCCATCGGGCTGCTCGCGCTCGATCACGTGAGTCACATACTCCGGGGTGACGGGCAGGTAATACACCTCGTCGGCCAGCTTGTGGTCGGTCTGGATAGTGGCGATGTTGGGGTTGATGAGGATGGACTTGACGCCGGCTTCTTTCAGGGCTTTGAGCGCCTGGGAGCCTAGATGTTGTCAGCTTTCTACTATATATATTGCTTTCTTTCAAACGCACCAGAATAATCAAACTCCCCGGCCTGCCCAATACTCAACCCGCCACTGCCAATAACCAGCACCTTCTTCACATCGACCAGATCTGGGGAGTGGCCCACGGCACCGCTGGCCATGTACGAGCCCGCATCCTGGGCCAATCGGTGCAGACAAGCAGAGAACAGACGCAGCTGGTGAGACGGCGCAGTGGCAGACCGCAGCTTCAGTCGGTAGCCGCCAGCAGAAAGTAATCGAGGCGTGGCAGAGGCGGACTGGAAGGAGGTCGAGAAGGCGCGGTGGAGAGTCGCTGTGCGAGACTCAGCGAGACATCGTCGTCGAAGGAGCGAGGTCGCCTGCTGCCCGCAGCGAGCAGAGAGAGCCATTGCGCAATGCGCAGACTTTTCAATCAGTTTCAATTCAACTTCAATTATGTGAAGATTGTTTTAACCAAGCCAGCAACCTTGGAAACAGCGAACCAGAGACGAGACGACAGAGTCAGACTTACAGAGTAACCGACCAGGGAATGAGTCAGAACGGATATTTAAATAAGAAAAAAGATGATGCAGAAAAAGTATTCAGTCCAGTCCAGTCCAGTCCAAGTCTGGGACGGTGGTTGAGTCTGAGCCTGAGTCTGAGTCTTGAGTTGAGGTGATTCGCCGATAAGCATTAAATAAAATTGACTCCGGTGTGCGGAGCGGAGCCAAAAAATATTTTATTCTGACTCACCTTGGAACCGTACGCTCCAAGAAATTGACTGAGCTTTCTCTAACTGTACGCTGTGTATTTTTATTATATTTATATTTATTATATGTATACATATTTATTTATATATATATATATATTTATATGTATGTGTGTGTGTGCGTGGGCAGGGAATAACTCTCACGAATGCATATAGTTAGAGTATGTAGTATAATGTATCTATCTATCAACTCGCCCATGCAGCACTGACCATGCCCCCCTGGCTCGAGCCTTTCGAGGCTGAACTCCCGCCGTCCAGATATCATCAGTCTCCCTCTCACCCCTCTCCTGACGCAGAATATCGTACACCTGCTGCAGCGTCTCAGAAGCCGCCTCTGCCATCTCCGCCCCATGCTCGATTCGCTGCTCCACGTAATCCTTCTCGCCAGACCTTGCTGCATCAGCCGCAAAGGCCCACGCTTCAGCGCTTTGTATGACAACGTCGTCGGGTTGCCGTAGTCCGGGTCCAGGACTGAAAGAAGAAGGAGTAGTAGTAGTAATGTGCTTGAATTTGGCCTGCCGCGCCAGAATGGGATACTCCGGTAGGAGGTGGCTCTCCTGGCTGAGCCGGTCCAGAGTATGCTTGATATTGGTCTTCTCCTTGGCTAGCATGCCGGCCAGGTAAGAGCGTTGTAGAGCCAATGCTTTCTGGTATTTGGATGCCGGAAGTATCTGCTCAGACACGGCGCCAAACACGTCGACCGTGCTCCAGTCCTGTATGGGTTCGGTGGAAGATGGCTGCTGCCGTGGAAGATTCTTCTTCGTGGGGTATTCCGGTTTGCTAGGCTGGGATAAGAGCGATAGGGCCTCGAGCAGGGATTTGCGTGCTTCCACATACGCGGCATATTGTTCTCTGATCTGTGTTTTGCGCTCAGCAATGAGCTGCGATGTCTCTGCGGTGTTCGTGTCATGGGTATATTGTTTCGTAACTTCATCAGCTTCCTCCGTGCTCGCCGTGATGGCTAGTTTCTCCTCCACCCACTGCACAAGCGCGTCTCGCGTGCGGCTAAGTGCAACTGCCCTATCTCTGCTGTCGAGCGAGCCATTGGCCTGTCGATCCTTCAATTGCTGCAGCAGACGCTGCTCTCTGGCAAGTCTCGCCTTGGCTCTCACCACCGCTCTTTCCAGTTTGGAAACCAATGCCTGGATGTTGTCAGACTCATCGCCCGGTTCGTATGCATTGCCCGTTAGAATCCCGTCAAGACTGGCGCGAGCAGTTGAGCTATGCTTCTGCTGCTTGTCTTCCGGATCAGCGGTCAATGCCAACTCCTTCAAATGGACATCAAACAGCTGCAACTTTTCATAGCGTCGCCGTTCCCGCAGCAGACCCAGATAATCATTCAGCATAGACGACGTGACATTATTACTACTGCTGGGAAAGACAGCATTAGCCTGGGTAGCAGCCCTCTCGGAAAGATCGTTGTATTCCTTCTGAACGGCTGCATTCTCCTGCAACGCTTTCAGATACTCCCGCCTCACGCCGGTTACCTCGGGCGGGATCCGTCTGACGGTTATGGATGCGCTGGCCGGGAGGCTGAGGGCGAGGTGGGAAACAGCTGCGTCCTTGTGGGTATCTTCCGAGACAATATGGGATTGCAGGTACAGGGTCAGGGCCTGGCGGAGACGTAGAGAGGAAACTGCGGACTCTACATTTTTGGGATCGTCTGCAGCGTGCATGTTGGATGCTCCAGTTCTCGAGAGGTGAACGGTGAACATATGAACATGGATGTAGTGAGCGGTCGGCTTGCACGTGATCTGCCTCAGCCCTGACTCCTGATCCCACCAGTTACCAGTACAGGGGACGCCTATAAAACACTATAAAACACTTAAGAATGATGAATCAAGAGTGCCAGATACATTTTGGCCGAATACACGCATTATAGTCTGGTTCTTCTTGACTGTAGCGATTATTATGAGTTGGGGTCTATATTTTCTCGATATTCTCAATATCTTCTTCAATACTCAATCCCTCTCATCTCTTTGAAAGAACCCATTCATTCTCCCAAAATTTTATCTCACCCTCACAGTCCTCATGCCTACTATTCCACCCGAACCGCCTGCCTGCAGGGATCTGCGCACTAAACTACTTAATCTCGCAATCCACGTTAGACAACTTCAGGCGCATGAGATTGACTTAGTCTCGAGTGAGATTCCTAATATTCGCGTCTTCCCAATGGTCCTCGATGCAGAGTCCAAGTTCAAGCCTGCTTTTTTTTTCTCCGCTCCCTGCTGACTCCCTGCTGACTCCCTGCTGGACCCCGATGACGAATTTGACCGTATGAGAGACATATCCTATCCTGCCTACGATTCAGTTCCGGAGGCATACAACAGTCCCAGCAACTGTGCGCGTGATCTTGAGCTTTATTTCTCTTGGTATACCTCGTACTTCTATTTCAGATTTGGCTCCAAGGACATCCCATGGTCGGAAGTCAGGTAAGAGCCCTTCTCCTTCCTGAGTCCCCAGCATGCTCGGCTGATCGAAGCGCATTTTGATGGCGAGTGCCTTATACTGCGTCCGACCAAACTTTACGATCTTCGGGAGAAGGATGTGGCAGCATTCAAAAGCTTTTGCCAGTTGTTTATTCAAAGCAATCTTGCCCAAAAAGGCATGATCTGGGTCACATTCTGATGTTCCTTCCTGTATATGGATGATGATGTTCATGATGATGGGTCTCTTGGAAATGGATCTGGATTTCGGACAGGCGTTTGGTGTTTGGGGATTAGCCTTGAATTGCTTGACCTTTTTATCATCTAGTATGATACTTCACAGGGCCAATAAAGTAACTTTTTTTTCTGCAATCTTGTCATTCGCTGGATATGTTTATGCCGAGAGATGGGCCTGCTTTCTATTTATTATAGCTGAAAGGTTGTCTACATCCAATACCGGTTTTGCAGCTTAAGGATTCAGCTGTCTCCTGCTGCTCGTAATGTATCATTGCACGTGACCCAATCTTGAGATGACCTTGTTCAATGTTGTATACCTCGAATTCCAACCTCGAAATCGGCTCAACACAATCCTGTCGTATCTGCGGCGATTTTCCCCAGCAGCACTAGCTGCATTGCGATACTTCGATTTTACATTCCCGCCATTCCTCGGATATGTATCATCCGTCTTAATCTGAAAAGCCTGACGACCTTGAGGTTACATACACCGTACGACTGCACCCTCAACGCGACTTGGAGATAGTGGGAGTGGGAGCTTCCACCCAGGTCTACAAAGTCGACGACAGCCAGATAGTCCTCAAGACTTCTTGGATATTCGAAAAACCCGGGAGCAGTGCCCCTGACAACGATCGATGGCACTACGCCTCCGACACCCTCTTTCAGTCCAACTTGCTACAAAACGAACGAACTGTGCTACGGCTGCTTCAACAACGGCCACACTGTCATATTATCGAAGCTATCGATGTCGACCAGCCTGAGGGAATTTATCTCCGCAGATATCACCCATGGCCTGAGGTTAGAATTCCCGCTCAGTCTTATCGGATTCGCTGGTACTGTGATCTTGTCGACGCACTCTGCCATATCCATAGTCTGGGCATAGTCCATGCAGATATTCGGATCGATAATGTCCTGTTTGATGAACACGATTGTGCAATTCTCTGCGATTTTAGCGCTGCCAGCCTTCTTGGTCTTCCAAATCCTGTTTTCCCGGATCTTCCACTTCCAATCAATGGTCCCTCGCCGACTTTATCAGAAGCAACAGATATGTTTGCCATGGGATCGCTTATCTTTCAGGTATAGCATGGAGTCAAGCCTGAGCTATCTACTGACAGTCAGTCATGGTACAATGGTTCTACCCAAAATACAGACCAACCATCAAATCCTTGATACTGTCATTCGAAACGCTTGGCTCGGGCACTATAGCCGCACCTCAGAGATGCTAGAACACCTCAATTCTATTGACACGGACGGTGCTCGTAACCCAATGCGTTCGGCATCAACGGAATCATTGAAAGCTCGGATCAGAGAATGGAGGGAGTACCGTGAGAATAACTTTGGTAAGAGGTTATTATCCCTACCCTACCCCCTCTTGGTGGCTAACGGGATTTCTAGGTTGTGTTCTCGATGGTATACTCTCAGCAGATCAATTGCAGGGCCTAGCTGACTGCTACGGCTTGGACAAAGATGCGGATTTGCGTTTCACCGTTTCGTCAGTGGAATAGGAATATTATTAACCGCCGATCTATGAGAATGAAAGATGCAGACCCTTCCAGTCATCATTGACATTCCAATCTTGGTCTACTGCACATATACTAATATCATAATATGGAATCTGGCCAGACGAATCTCTTGAGTCTTGCCATTGGCCGGTTGCGAATGGATCACGTGAATACACGTGACGTTAGCCTCTGGGCCAATCAGAACGCAGTAATGAGGCTTCTAATCAGGAAGACTCACATATAACTAATGAACGTACTCGGATATAATCTGTAAGCAAATGATAAAATACGTTATTTAATAATTTCCGTCCATTATGAGCATGCAATAGTAATAAGTTCTAATTGGTTTTGGCTGTCTGAATTATAACTAACTCGTGCTTTGCTGCTACGTACTTCAATTTTCACACGCTATTCCTCAGTAGGCTAGTATTCGATCTCTGCAGCCTCTGCTTACTACCGTCTACGTAGTACGTACAACCATGTCTGGTTCTTAAGGCCAAGTAAAGCAGCTGTTTGACATTGGCTGATAATAACCAGGAGCAATCTCAATCCGAGTCAATCGAGATGAATCTTGATCCAGATTTGACGAAGCTAGTGCTGCACTGGTAAATTAGTAAATTACTGTGGAACACCAGCACTGGCCGATGCTAAAGGCTAAACAGCAAGCCTGCTTTGATTCCCGTCTAAGCCTTGCCAATTAATTAGTGAACTACTCCATCCGTATTCCTTGGATCTGCTTCTGCGTTTTTCTTTTCTTCCATCTTGCGTCTATCCGCTTATTTATAGATACACATACACATAACTCCGTCCTGCCGTTTTCGACTACGGCCGCATCGGGATCGTGCAGCTACGACTCGACTCGACCAGCAATTTATTACTATCTCACTCGGCATCTTGCATATTCTCGTCGCCCGGTTAGCAATCAGAAGATTCCAAAAATTAGGAAAGGACAGCAGAAACAAAGAAATAGTTATGGCCATAACCGAGCGCTTCCAGGGCCTGCGCCGCCCCGGCGCTTCCCTGCTGAAAAAGGGTCTTCCGTCACGCCCGGACGAGCCCGTCGTTGCTCGCAAGGCTGTTCCTCCTCCAAAGCCGCTGGTTGTCGAGCAGCCTCCAAGTCCTCTAAGCCCTCCGCAGAAGACTCTTCCGCCAGCTCCTGCTTCTCCTCAGTCAGCCGCTACGGTGCAGACCAGCCAACCGCCACGATCCTCCTCGCTGCAGCCTGCCGTGGTCCCGGAACAGCGGCCTCCTCAGCCTCAGCATCGAGCCGTTGCGCACCTGCAAGTCAGCAACAACAACAGCAGCAACCAACGCCCCGTCAGCGAAGCCCCCTCAATCTCGCAATTCATCCCCGACCCCGAACCAGAACCAGACTTTGACATCAACATCGACGTCGACGTCAACGTCAACGACTTCGCCATCAGCACTACTGCCAGAGGCCAACAATCCGACTCGTCTGAAAACTCACAAACCCCTTCCTCCTCATCTACCACCACCACCACCGGCACATCCTCGCACATCTTCAAAAACTACCCCGACGGCTACATCCCGCCCATCCCCGAGACCATCGTCATCCCGCCGCTGACCGCCGTGCACTATGCCTGCTTCCAGGCGCACGCCAACATGCCCGCGTCCAGCAACGTGTGGTACGCGACGGGGTGCATGACGTGCAAGAAAGTGGACCAGGAGGTGCGGCATCGGTGTACGTTTTGCTGTCTGCGGATCTGCGCGCCGTGTTTTGAGCGGTTGCAGAAGTGCAGGGGGAGGGCGTTGGGCGAGTTGATGTCTACTCTGTAATCATCGTGTCGTAATACGTAGTGCTTATGGGTTGGTTCTTATGGCGTTGTTTCTAGATTGATCTATTTCTTTATTTCCTCTTCGGGACTGTTTTATTACTCTTGTGGAATATACCCGGACTGTTCTTGTCACATGATTCATTATCTAATATCATATCGTAGTAGGTACTAGTTAGTTATACATATAACTATACATCCTGTAAGTAGTATAGGTAAACAGTCAATCGTGATCCTCCTCCGTCAGCCCAGGACACCCCTCCATCCCCGCGTCGTCGTAGCGGTGCTTGCACCAGAAACAATACCAATACCTCTCTCGCATATATGCCACCAGCCGCTCCAGCCGGACCGACGCAGGCAGCGCATTGAACTCGTCCAGCTCCTCGTCCTCTGCTGCGTCTGCATCTGCATCTTGTTCCTCGAACGCGATATTCTCTTCTGTATTCTGCAGGGAATGCGTTTTATCTTTGGTTTCGTCACCCTCCTCTTCATCTGCAGCGTTGTAAGACGGTAACCGCGGTTTTGGAAAAAAGGACGATGCCGCGGAAGATATAGATATAGAATTGTCAAAAATCGCACGCACCACTCTCTCGCGCTCTTTCTCCTCGCGCTCACGCACTAGCCCCCGATACAGCACATTGACCTGGTACTGCTGCTTAACGTCACTTTTCTGATCACTATCCAGCTTCTCCGCAACTACCTGCGCCGCCCGCACTTGCGCCTCTAAGCGTCTCTCCTCCCTCTCGGCGCGCACCCGCTCGCGATACTCGCCTTCGTCGGCCCGCGCGCGCGCATTCTTCGACACGAGCTGGTCCGCCTCGGCGCGGAACTTGCGTTTCTTCTCGCTGTCCAGCCCGATTCCGCCGCGGTCTTCTTTGATGATGAGGCGGAGGGGTTCGTTTTTGTCTTCTTCCTTTTTCTTATCATTATCATTATCATTATCATTATTATCATCGTTAGACATTATATCGACTGGTGTCTTCCTCCCCAGTGCATCCCCCGCCTTGAACCCCAGCTTCGCCATCATCTGGAACCCCTTATTCGCCGGGTCGAGCACGCTGGCGGACAGCGCATGTTCGCGCCGCGTGGCTTCTGCAGCTGCGCGTTCGGCTTTGGATGGGACGCGCGCTTTTGCCTCGGACTGGATTTATTTATTCATTAGCAGGTGTTTAAAGGGAAGGAGGGAAGAAAGACACACTTCGCGCTGTTTGCGCTGCTTGCGCTGCGTCAGGGTCTCGCGCTGCGGGGCCGGCTCCTCGATGACCATCGACATGTAGTCGTCTTCGTCGACGTGCTTGGGCATTATAAACTCCAGTCTCCTAGACTCTAGTAGTGACTACTTAACAGTATTGGTATGTTCATGGACAAATTCCTACGTAGTACATAGTATAGTTCGAGTGCCGGCAGAATGGATCTCTGCGCGCCCTGATTGGCTAGCCTGCATACCGCCCTCGAACTATAACCAAGTTAGTTAAGTTAGTACTGGCGCTTAGTCAGCGCGGCTAGCCCGAAACAGCATGCGGTAACCATTCCCCAGATCGAGCCCGGAACAAAGTAAGCCCGAGTCATCGGCCTCAGCCGAGTCAGCCCTAACCTCTCGACATTAACTAGACCAAACATTAACCTGCCACGAGTACGGAGTACATGGCCATGCTACAGGCTAACATTAACCATGCTAAGGCTAGGTTATGCCCCAGCTTCCCCGGATTCTCATCCTTGGCGACATCTCGCATCAACCTGCTCGTGTGCATGCGGGTTATCTTATGCTGCGATGTGCTCTGTCCTCGCAGTCCATCTTAAGTCCGCTGATAAATGTAACCTGATCATATATTGCCATCATGTGCACACAGCAAATATTCGCCGGAGCCAAAACAAGGCCCGAATTGAAGCTGCTGCCTTTTAGGCTAATTCTTAGGCCTGAACTTTGGCGCCGCAATGGACACCGCTACTAGTACTATGCGCCGTTATGATGGCGATGAATCTCTCCGCGTGTTTGCCACGGGGAATATCTCCCGGACAAAGGCAGAAGCCAGCACAGACAAAGACAGAAGGAAGCAGAAGACAGACAGACAGAAGAAAAGAGAAGAGGCCAATTGAAATAATAGCCGTGATGCATCCTCCCGATGGTACAGGTACATACTGTCCAACGCCGACTCCGGCTCCAGTCCGAGCCAGTCCCAGTCTTTTCAACTTTTCTCTGCCTCTTTCATCTAGGATCCCCGCATTTTCGTCTGAAAGCCTCTCATCTCTCGGATCTACTTCTGATGCTCTTTTCCCCGAGAATCTGCCAGACTGCCACCACCATGTTGGTCATGTTGGTCGCGTGGTGGAGTCATCCCCTCTTCCCCAGGCCCTCTCGCCGGAGCCGGAGCAGAACAGAGGAGGAATGAAGGGATGCATCATTCCTTCTCTCCGTCTATAAATGCGAAGCGAGGACAAGGCTATTGCCATTTCCGTCTGATTCCTCGCTCATCCTTCTCCACTCAATCGTCCGATGGTTGTTTGGCTGCTGGCATAATGGTGCTGCTGTTGTTGTTTGTCCTTGCGCTCTCCCTGGCACTGGCCGCGGCGTATCCCAGCCCAGGCAATACTAATAGTAATAATGTCAAGAACCTGGGCTATGCCTCGTACCGCGGCTACGACCAGGACAATGGCGTCTCGTACTGGAAAGGAATGCGCTATGCAGCTCCTCCGACGGGCTGGCTGCGCTTTGCTGCGCCGCAGGACCCGTACTTTGAGTTTGGCGTGCAGGATGCTACTACTGTATATCTTCTCCTTCTCCTTCTATAGTCTTGGACACCGCTAATTCGCTTCAGGACGGTCCCATCTGCATTTCTACATCCACCTATCCCATCCCCGACACCCAGTCGGAGGACTGTCTGTTTCTGGACGTTTTTGCACCCACCAATGCCACCAACAGCAAAAGCAATGGCAACGGCAATGGTAACGGCAACGGCCTACCGGTCTATTTCTTCATTTCAGGCGGCGGCTACAATGCCCTGAGCAACGCTGACAATGACGGCACCGGTCTCGTGGTGGCGTCTGGCTACAACATCGTCGTCGTCACCTTCAACTACCGTGTTGGGCCGTATGGCTTCCTGGCGTCGCAGGAAGTAGAGCGCCAGGGCTCTCTGAACAACGGGCTCAAGGATATGATCAAGGCTTTGGAGTGGGTGCAGAAGTATATCCATAAGGTAGGCTACCCTAGAACTACCCTACTTAGAACTGAGAACAACAACTGACGGCATAGTTCGGCGGTGACCCCGGCCACGTCACCATCGGAGGCGACAGCGCAGGCGCCGGCGCAATCACTCTCCTCCTCACAGCATACGGTGGAAGCGGCCGACTATCGCATCTCTTCCACGCCGCCGCGGCCGAATCGCAATCCTTCGGACCGCAGCTCACCATCTCCCAAAGCCAATACCAATACGACAACCTCACCGAGCGCACCGGCTGCGCCAACACATTCGACACCTTCGACTGTCTGCGCTACCTAGACATCAACCTCTTCCAACAACAAAACATCAACATCCCCTTACCAAACGGCGTCTCCCCGCCCTTGTACCCTTACAACCCAACCATCGACCACGACCTAGTCTCCGACTACACCTACGCGCTCTTCAGCGCCGGCAAATTCATGAAAGTGCCCGTCATATTCGGCGACGACACCAACGAAGGCACCATGTTCACGCCTCACAATACCTCCAGCGTCGCCCAGGCCGACGACTTCCTGCGTGACAATTTCCCGGCCTACACCGACCCGCAGCTCGCCACCGTAAACGCCATATACATGTCCCAGCCGGACGCAGTCGTCTACCCGAACGCCGGCACCTACTGGCAGGGCGTGTCCAACGCCTACGGCGAAATGCGCTACATCTGTCCTGGCATATACGTCTCGACGGCATACAACAACCATTCTTCTTCTTTCAGCAGCAACTGGAACTACCACTACGCCGTCCTAGACCAGCAACACATCTCCAGCGGCTACGGCACCGAGCACACCGTCGAGATCAACGCGATCTGGGGACCGAAGTATGTGAGCGGTTCCCCGCCGCCGTCGTACTCGGCCGGCGCCACCAACGCGGCGATTGTCCCGCTGATGCAGGGGTATTGGACCAGTTTTATCCGCGCGTATGACCCCAATACGTTCCGCGCGCCGGGGTCGCCGGAGTGGCTGCCCTGGACGGCAGACAAGCAGAGGCTGTTTATCAGGACGAATGAGACGCGCATGGAGAGTGTGCCGGCGGATCAGTTGGCGAGGTGTGATGTGCTGCAGGGGATGGGTGTTTCGCTGGAGCAGTGACCACACACACGTACATATATATATACACAGATGGATTATGACTCAAAGCTGACAGTAAATATTCAACTTAATGTAGTATATTCAAAACGCCTTTTTTTATTTATAAATAATAAGATAAACAACATAAACAACAGAAAGAAGAAAACTATTTCTTCCCCCTCCTCCACTTCCTCTCCCTCTCATACGCCTTCGCCTCCCGCCCTTCCTCCCCCTGAATCTCCGCCACAAGCCTCCTATACTTCTTCTCATACGCGGCATCGCGCTCTTTCTTCTCGCGCAGCTGCTCGCGCGCAATGAAATTGGCGTCCTTGCGCAGTTCGCGCAATGCCCCCTTCCGTTCCCGTTTGTGGTCCGCCCGCAGTTTATTGGTTTCGGCGCGCTCGCGGTCAGGGTCGTAGTGTCGGTCGGGGTTGAAGTCTTCTTCGAATTTGGGGATGGATTGTTTGATGGCTAAGGGGCGGTGGTTGTGGAGGAGGAGAGGGCGGCGGCGAGTTCGGGAGAGGAGGAGGGAGGTGGTGAGTTTAGTGTGTGTGGAGAGGATTTGGGATTGGAGGGATTTCTCTTTTTCTCCTTCTGTTTTTGATGATGATGGTGGTGGTGTAGGGATGGCGTTCTTGAGATGTTGGAGAACTGTCTGTGCCGGTGTGAAGATCTCGGGGAATGCGGATTTGGCGCCCCAGAGATCACTGGCCACATCCAGGAGGGATACATACGTGCTGGTCAGGGTGGCCTTGAGGTCTTCTGCTGGTGTATTGTTGTTGTCGTCGTCCTTGTTAACGACATCCCAGAACTGCATCTTGCGGGCCACGATGCCTCTCGCCAACGACGCCATTCGCAGCGACTCCGTCGAATCTGTCGACTCTCGCACAAACACAGACCCCATATCGGCGTCGTCAATCCTGCTCGGCGACAAAACGCACAGCGCGTTCAGACAGTAGTTCATAAACTCCGGCATATACCGCTTCGCCAGACTCTGATACTCCAGAGACAGCGCAGCCAGATACGCACCCGTCGCCAGGTCGGACAGACTGTTAACCACGCTTTGCCCCAGA
The DNA here is from genome assembly GCA_023625875.1 of Trichocomaceae sp. PYS4502. Classification (NCBI taxonomy): domain Eukaryota; kingdom Fungi; phylum Ascomycota; class Eurotiomycetes; order Eurotiales; family Trichocomaceae; species Trichocomaceae sp. PYS4502. The sequence continues at coordinate 43,273 of JAMAFX010000107.1, forward strand.
TAGCGCGCAATGCACAGGTTTGCAGGCGTGACGACGGCGTGGAAGTGGTCTGATGTTGGGAAGAGTGTCATCACACCAGTCAATATCACCAGATCCCCCGGTAGGAGGGCTAGTGGGCGGTCCAGTGCCATGCGGCGAAGATGCTCCCTGAATGCGTGGGAAACGGGCTCGCTGTTGGTCTTGGCCATGGAGTGGATATGTCGGAGGGTATTCTCGATGATGCTGAAAGATGGCTTTTCGCCGCGTTGATTTGCGGTGGTGTTTGTGTTTGCCATGTATGCGACGTGCTCGACGAGGACTCTGGAGAAATTGCCGAGTCGCGTCTTGTTCTCGCTGTGCAGTCGTGGATGGTAAAGAGCTCGAATCCTCTGGATGATCACCGGTAGGTCTGTCACTGATGTGTCCTTCAAAATGGAGAGGAGTTCGTCGTGGCTCTGAGGACAGGGGTATGTATATGCCAGTCCATTGTCGTCGCTCTTCTCATTATTAGCTGCGGACTTTTCGTCCAGATCCCTAAGTGACTTTGTGAATTCGTCGTCCATCAGCTCTTCGTCTTCTGACTCGTCTCCTGACTCGTCCTCTTCCGAGTCTTTGTCGCTCTCGTCAAATGAAAGATCCGCGTTCGAGTCCATCTCAACGAGGTCTTCGTCGATTATAAAGTCGTCTTCATCTTCGACGTCCAGCTCAGGACGGACCTCAGCTTCGACCGTAGTCGTTGCCAGGCCGAACGCTTTCGCGTCGTCAGGCATCGGATCTTCTTCCTCTTCTTCATTTCCGGCATCTGACTCGCTCTCCTCATCACCTCGCATCCGTTGAAGTCTCTCAGCCTCCAGCTTTTTCAACCTCTCGGCTTCTTCCTGCGCTTTTTCTTCTTCTGTCTTCGTGCGGTCTGTAGGCTGCGACCGCTTATCGTACGCCATCTGCTTCAGACGCTTGTCGTATTCAATGTCCGCTTCATTCCTGTCCTTGCCGTTCAAAAGAGCCGCTCGGTCCGGGTTCATCAAAGCAGCATCTTCCCTCGGCGCTTGTGCGTGCACTTCAGGCTTCGACGCCGGCTTAACCCCACGCAACAGATCGAAAAGATCCGGCAATCCCTTATCAAGCTCTGCGCGAAGGTCATCATCATCCTCCTTCGCCTTTTGCCGCTCATACTTGTACAGCTTCGACTTTGCAATAACCTCCTTCATAACCTCGGCCTTGCTCTTCTTTCGTAGCGGCTCATTCGCGTCTTCTTCTTCTTCATCTGCAGAAGCCAGTCCCTCCATATCATCGGGCTCGTCGATAGCAGCCAGAGCACGTTTTCGTTTCCGGCTCGATTCTGCTTCATCGTCCTCTGACGATTCTTCATCATCATTTTCAGCAAAGTCATCCCTGCCAATAGCATCGCCAAATGACAATGACTGCCCGCCGTGCGTCAATTGCAGTTCTTCCTCGTCGTCTTCTTCCAGATTGAACAGGCTGTCCTTGCGCATTTTCCTCTGGCTTTCCCGCGCAAATCGCTCTGCGGCCCGCTCTTCCGGTGTCATGGAAGGGTCATTCTCGCCAAACCGTCGATCCAATATTCCGCCAGTTTTGTTCCGCATGTGCATTTCTTTCAGCAGCGTTTGCCGTCTCTAAACTCTACATTAGAACAGTGACACCGGAAAAGGAAGGGAGAAGGTGGGGGTGTACTCTTTCTTCTCCCAACGACCTCGTCACCCCAGGCCGAGCATAATTCCCCGCCTTGGACGACCCATCTCGAGTCGTCACGTCGAATTTCGCATTCCGTGAGGGCGCCTTTATCTCAAACGGATTGAACTGCTCGCGAATCTTCTGCAGCGCTGCATTGCGCTGGATTCGAGACTGGCGTGTCTTGTCCTTGTCCTTTTCTTTCTCGTCTTGACGCCGCTTCTTTTTGGACTGCTGTTGCCGGATAATGCCACTCTCGCGCAGAGACGCCTTCAGCTGCTTGAGTTGCGAGGGCGGCATATTGTTTATGTCTCGCCTTTCTAGTAAAAAGTAGAAGTAGAAGTAATAATTCTTTTGAATCGAAGAGATAAAATTTATGCTCACCGCCTTGGTGCGGGAGAGAAATTCTGCCCCGGCCAATTTTATCTCCGCTCAATCTCCATCACTCATTGTAACTTATATTTGCAATTTTGTAGTCGAGATGGCACTGCGCTCGGACAATTCACTGCTATGGCTGGTTCTGGGTAGGCCATCTCCTCGCGGCAATATCGAGATCGAGATCTTCTAACTCAGCCAGGCGTCTCGCTGGGCTATGTCGCCGCCCGCCGCATCGTCCGCAACCTATACCAAGTCCGCGAATTGACCCAAATCACTCGCCCTGAGAATGACGAGCGCATGATCAGCCAGGGGACTGAAGACGGTAATATATGCAGGATGTCATATTTCCCCATTTACTGACCTATCCTTTGGCAGCCCTCAAACTCGAAACCCTTCAGAAACTGACCGAAAGCCCGAGTTATGAACTGCGCGGAGCGTATGTCCTCTCTACCAGCATTTACAAAAGAATCCATTGAGCTAAGAGATATAGATCTCTTCGTATTATCTCGGAAAGAGCTACGAAAGAGCCCTCGAGAGACGGGCTCCTGCAAGACCTGACGAGCAAAGACAAACGCCGACGCAACAGAGCTATCACTGCCATCCACTTCCTCGTATCAAGTCGCGCATGTCAGTGACAATTATCTTCGTGCCTCATCTTCATGATTAATCTTCCTGCTCACTCACCTAGTATCCCGCTCGAACCTCTCCCCCCGCATGAAAGACCAGCCCACATACACCGCCATCGTAGACTGTCTCTGCAACTTCCTCTCCGAACACACCACCGAACATGGCACCATCGAATCACCCATTCTCCCCAAGACCCGTCCCCCCGGCGAAAAAAGACTCCTCGCCACCCTCAACATCCTCCTCGCCGAAAACCTCCCTGCCGCTCTCGAAGCCGGAGTCGTCAGCCGCTGGCTCTCCAAATACCCCTTCCCATGTCTCGTCAATAATATCATCGACGTCAACACCAACAAACCATACCGTCGCAAAGACCTCGTCTACCTCATGAAGGCATACTGGCTTGACGACCCAGTAATGAGCTCGATCATAACCACCCTCGTGAGCAATGCAGACGGAATCCGCCAATTGCGTAAACATGGCCTTGTAGGCAGCGTGATGCAGGAAGAGAATGAGCTCGACTACGAGCAGGATGAGGGGAGGGAGGAGGAGGAGGCTGACAGTGATATTTTCATGGTGAATGGCGAGAGTACAGCTGGTACTGCGGTATGGGCGGCGCTGCCGGGGCAGCCTCCTGAAGAGAGCTTTGAGGAGCAGGCTCTTCGGCGGCGGAGGAGGGAGGCTATGGTTTATAGTGAGAATGAGGGGCCGATTGGGAGTGAGAATATCATACAGCCGCTTAGTTTAGACTGAGCTGTATTTCCAAGGTTTCCTTTTCGTGTTCGTGTTATTATGATATTATGATACCCATGCATTCATTAGTCCAGTTCTAAGAATATAAATTTAAAGCCCCCTCCAGGCCGACTTGCTAACATGATCTATCTTCTTCCGACCATGCTTCATCATCCCCAGAAGCTGGAGTTCCGACAGAGCCCGATAAAACAGCATCAAACCAGATCGCTCATCGCACGTTCTTCCACTTTCATCACCATCACCATCACCACCGCACACAATGGTGGAAAACGCCTTCCATAAATCGTACACATTCACCAATGAACCGGATTCGAGGTATAGTTGGTACAGGATAGCTGTCTCAGGTTGTCTCGCAGACATGTGTCCCCCATGATTAGGGCCTGATGATGACGACGCCAAATAGTCAAACGGAGTAGACAAAGCGCGCTCAATCGAAAACCTAGCGCGAGGCGCAAATGTATCTCGTAGCGGGTTTCGAAGGTCAAAGACAAACACCTCATGCAAGAATAAGTCTTGAGGATTGATCAGTTTCAAGGCCAGATTTGTCTCAAGCTCATGTAGGAATTTCTCGAGGAGCTCCGAGTAGGCAGTGTCGAGACTAGAGATTTTCTTCTTGGTCTTGGTGAGGTTCACTTTATCCTTGATGATTGTTGTTTTGATGCTGGCGTTTTGCTCGTCGTATTTGCTCCGCAGGGGCTCGTTTGAGCTTTGAGGAAGTAAATTTTGGAGATCCTGCTCATATTGCTTGACATCTACCAATGCTGCTGCATTGCTCTCGCGGAAAACTTGAAGCATAGCCGTTAGACTGTCCGAGTCTGCTTTCTGGATCCGGCTGAACAGGTCTTTGATACTCGATGAATCATGCAGATCTCCAGAGATTCCTCGAATGTAAAGATCCGTGGTACTGCTGGGTTTAGTTAGCTGCAACGCGGTCTGGAGGGACCGGACAGTATTGATGGTTTGGAAGAGTTCGCCCATTTGATCGAATCCCTGCTTCATGGAGTCATGTACTTGCTTCCAGAGACTCTCATCATCATCCAGAAGACTGCGGACAAATTCATCGTTGCCTTGTTCTAGAGATTCCTCACAGAATCTATCTATACATCAGCATACTACTCTCTCCACACACGAGGGTTTGTGGGCTCGAACCTCCTGAAAGATTTCAAGTTGCGAATGGCCTCGCATAATTCTTTTTGTTGTTGCGGACTGGAGTCTGACAATAAAACGCTGAGCGGATTTGCGAAGAAGTGTGACATGTATGCGTACTTTTCTCGATTAGCGTATAACCACAAAAACAAGGCAGCACTACAAACCTTTACTTCTCGAATAAAGCCTTCAGGACTTTGAAAGTGGTCTCTAGCCTTTTCGATCAGAGACGCACTCACGTGCGGCCCAAGCCACAGTCTCGTGTCCGGGCTTGTCTGCAGTGACTCGTATATATGATCAATAGCACCTTCAGCTTCATGAATTTCAAAGTGCTTGCCCGATAGTAACGCTGCAGTAGACCGCGGGAGTCGGCCTTCAAAGAGTTCGACGGACGTTGAGATTCCAAAGAGCAGAACGAACGGTATCCGATCGACCCAAGAACTAGAGAGCGTTAATATTATACGGCATCACGAGACAGCACCAGCAATACCTGAGCAGAGAGAGAAGATCGTTGAGAACGCCGAAATCAAACGCCTCACTATCCCGAAACGCCAATACTAAATGCCTCACGCCCTGTCCTTTCACAAAGTCATGCAGCACATTAAGATCGTAAGGGAGCATTCGAGGGCCCTAGCCTGAAATCAGCCGCGTTTCTTTCCTTGATACTTTCATCTCATCATACCGATCTGTCTGTAAAAAGCTTCTGGTAGGCATCGTTTCCAGACGTGCTCGTCACCGCAATCCTGATGATGGTCTTCAGCACCGCCTTCAAATTTGGCGCATCGCCCGATTCGAGAAGAATCACTTGACCGCTATCTTGCGTGGAGAGACGTCGATGCAGTATGTCCAGAAGCCGAGGAAGAGCCGATACGTTTGAACCGATGGTGACGAGCGACGTCGGGATGCATCCGTCGTACCTGCAATTGCAATTGCATTAATGCCAGAACTTTAGCCAGGGAGTTAGTTCACTCACAAATCAGGTGACGCCGTCTTCACGAAAGATGTTATGTCTTCCAAAATCCCCGAGTCCAGATCCTCCATGACCTCCTAGATAATATTTAGAGATGGGCACGACACCCATAGCAATGATGAAGAACTGACCTTGCATCTCTGTTCCTGAGAAGACCAGAGGTTCTGAAAGGCCGACCTTCTTCGTCCAACTAGTTCTGGGGATTCCTTTCCACCGAGCAATGGCACTAATACCTGTACCTGAGAGTTCTTTTTCTGTTTCTGTTCCTTGGAAACCTTGCGTCTCTTCGATGAGCGTTCGCCATTGTCGAGTACTGTTCTGTCAGGGCGATAAACATATATACCCTTGAGTCTGTTAGTCGGCGCGCAGACACTGCGTGGTCACCAGCATACCTGATCCTCGCCCAGCCGTCCAGAATCCATTGGCTTAATTGAAGTGAACATATACGAGTTTGAAGCCAGTGAGTTGTTCATGTTGACTTGACTTGACGCGAACTCGTCACTCCGCGGAGTCGTGGCGCTAAACCCAAACTGGCCCCAACTTTTTACACCCGGTCAACGTTCAACTTCTTCACACTTCACAACAGCCACCGTCTTGTCCTTTCTCCCACAGATGGCATGAGCTCCTGTCCTCATGCTCCGTCAGGCAATCCAGGGAGCTGGGCGATTGCACTACCAGTACTCCCTCGCAAGGACGACGCCGTTTTCACTACGCTCGTTCTCCGCCACCGCATGGCAACCCATCATCAGATATGGCGGACCAAACGATAAAATCCGTATATTCGAGCAGCCTTCCAAAGCAAGCAAGAAACAGGTCGAGATTGACCCGGATGCAGAAGACGCCGAGGAGCGGCAAGACCTTGAAAATGAGCTGGCAAAACTGGACAAAGAGCTGGACGACCTCAGGAAGGACCCGTTCGCTGTAGATAGTCCATTCATACAGAGCTTGCCGGAGAAGGATCGAATCATAGCTATTGAAGCTATACGCAAGTATGATGCCGAGCACGGCCAGGAGGATGAGGATCCTGGACTTGAGCAGATATTCGACCAAGAGCTGGATGACATGATCAAGGAGGAGTTCGAGGGAATGGCTAAAGAAGAGGAGGAGACATTTGACATGAGGACGCCTGTGCCGGGCACTGCTTTGGATAGGGCAGATGGTGAACTCTCACCGATGCACCCTTACGAAATCCGATTTCGCACGCATCTTCAACGAGTCGAGGTGGATCCAAACAGGGCAAATGTACAGGAACTCTGGCGCTGGTACCAACGCTGCAAAGATGCTATTCCGTCGTTCCTCACTTCATTGCAGCCGCAGAGTCTGCAGTTGTTGTGGAAATCGCAGATTCAGAGTCAATCACCCCCCGCCACCCGCATGGCCCATATACAGACGCTCGTCGAAGACTTCAACTCTATGGAAAGAGGACTTCTCCCCGCTGAAGTCCTCGAGTTTATTGAAGTCATGCACGAGGCAGGTGATACTGAGAGAGCCCTGCAGCTATGGGAAGAATCACAGACCATAATAACCCGAGGAGAGGGCGATTTACACGCTTACTGGAGCCTGGGCGTCCGCCTTTTTGCGGCCAGCGGCGATCCACAGAGAGCTCAAGATATTGCATTTGCTTTCCTTACGGGCGATGGAAGCCGATATGCCCGCGTACTGATCCCGATAGCCACGGCGTGGACGAAGAAGCATGCCGACAGCAAAGCGGACGCAAAAGCGTGGGCCGTGTACCTCCAACTCAAGACATTGCTGGGTTCGGAAATGCGAATGCAAGATTACGACACAGTCAGCACTTCGTTTTTGAATGACGGCAAGATCCATCTGGCCCTAGCTGTGTTTAAGGATATGATGATCACGGGCAAAGACCCTACAAACGATTCGACGGCCATCTACCAAAGGGCAATTGGCCTCGCAGGCCACCTACAAGCATCAAGCATCAGAGAAGAAGACGTCAATAAAATATCTCTTTCTGCGTTGACAATCCTGCCTCGCCGGTTTCAGAATAAGTTCTTCTACGCGAGCTGGATGAAGAAACTCATTGGCATGGGCGAGGTTGATTCTGCCGCGGCTGTGGTAGAACTCATGTTCGAGAGAGGCGTCAAGCCAGACGCAATCCATCTAAACGGAATAATCGGAGGCTGGCTTCGAAATGGGAGCCCATCATCGAGAGACAAAGCCGAAAAACTTGGATGGTCTATGATCCAGCACCGCATTGACACCGTCTGGAATCGCATACAACATCCAGAGGACTCTACAAGGCCAGCCGTGGCTGAACAACATGAAGGTAGTCGGGTGCCGGCGTTCTTGAAGCGGACGCTACCACCAGCAAACATCGAAACATTCTCAATCCTTCTTCTGCACTACACACGGCGCGGAGACGACGACATGGTGAAGTACCTAAACAAATGTCTCAGCGACGCCCAAATCCGCCCCAACTCATACTACATGAACCACTTACTCTACGCCGACCTTCGCAAGCAATACATCCACAGTCTATGGGAGAAATTCCAATTCCTGAGTCGACAGGTAATCCCCGACCTAGAAACATTCGCCTGTCTCTGGGACTGCGGAAAACTACAATACGACCGATCCAGAACAGCATACGACAGAGACTTCCCTCCCGTGCGCCAGCTTTTCTCTCTTATGATGCAGTGGTATTCGCGGCTAGATGCACGGAAACAGAAAACCGCGCAGGAGGAGTTCTCCAGGGAGCTGTATGATCAGATTACCCTGTGTTTCTGTCTTTCGCAGGATCTCTGCGGTACGCTCGTTGCGCTCTACGCCATGCAGAAGATATTCAACTTCTATCCGGACGACAGCACGGCGCGGATGCTCGTTCTGCAGATAGCCCGAATAGCCAATAATAACAATATCGGCACAGGCAGGAGAACACGCGCTCGACGACGTCTATCTGCCGCGCCGCACCATAAAGAGAGCATCGAGCAGATCCAAAACCTGCTAGCGGTATTACAGGACCGCAAAGCCGCGACATTGCAGGCTCAAAGTATCAGTATTGATCAGCTCGAGGAGCACGAGCGACGGCAGTACCAGCTCGAGATTTTGGGGGATCTTCTCGTCTCTGTGATTGAGCGTGCTGTGGTTGTTGATCCAGAAGAAGAAAAAGAGGGGGTGAGAGCGCCGGTCGCTTCTGCTGTGCATGAAATGGGGGTTGATAGTCTTGGATTGAGGTTTCATCATGAGATGCTTCAGTGATCTATTCATGTATACTACTGTATTCTAGCACATAAGGATTATTTTATGTTAATTTAGAAAGAGGAATCTCATTAAACGCCGAGCCCAGACTTAACGAATAAAAAAAAGACTACTTCTTCCCCTTCCCCTTCTTCTTCTTCGCACTGCTCGTCCCACTCGCCACCTTTGGCACCTCCGCCTCAACCAACACCCCATCATCATCACTAACCGCCGCCGTCCCAGAAGCCTTCACCGAGGTTGCCGCCGTCGTGCCTGCAACTGCACCTACACCTACAGCAGCCGCAGTAGTAGTAGTAGTAGTAGAGCCCAACTCCAACTCCCTCAAAAACCCCTCCTTAATCCCCTCCTTCTTCCGCGCCCACCACTCCGCCTCCTCGCCCACTTTCGCCTGATACTCCGCTATCCGCTGACGGAAGAGATGATTCTGGTCCATTTCGCGCGCAGACTGGAAAATAGTCTGTCCCCAATTGGGCGCGTATGCATTTGCCTGTCCACAAACATGTCAATACATAAATACATAGATAGAGAGAGGGGGAGGGGGGGGATAGGATAGTACAAACCTCACCAACAACATCCCTAACCTCCTCCTCCATCTCCCTCTCCGCCCTCAAAAACCTCTGCCACAGATCATCGCCCACGCTCCCGCGCTGCAAAAGCAGGGACAATGCCTGTTTCTGCTCCCGAATCGCCATTACGCGTCTGATATCTTCTGCTGCGCGTCGTAGGAGGGCTGCTTTTAGTACTGTTTCGGGGATTTTCTTCTCTTTCTCTTTATCTTTAGGAGTGGGTTGCTCCAGGTGCAGGAGGGAGAAGTATATGTCGCGTTGGAGGTGGGCGGGGAACCATGGTTCGAGGGATAATGCTCTGGCTGTTTATTTGCTATTAATATTCTTCTTCTTCTTGTTGTTGTTGGTATTGGACTGACCTGATTTCCGTCGGCGGTACAACGATGAGAACGTCGCGAGAGATCCGATCAATATGCCCAGATAGGCGAACGGGATGGCGAGGCTGATCCAGTCGACCATTGTAATAGCCTCGAGGAGAGTCGCTAAAATGTAGGTATGTAGTGAGGAGGGAGGAGTAGAACGAACGTTGTAATGTATACCTAAGTAACTACTAAAGTAAAGTTGTGAAAATGCTCCACTCCTATTGGCCGACGGAAAGGCCAGGGTGTTTGTATTCAACCTTGTAAATCAGGCATCCTACGCTATAGCTGATGATCATACTCATAGACTTATAAGTTATTAGACTAAAGATATTTTATGAATCCTCCACTATACCAGTAACCACGCAGAATCTAAACAAAACACAATATGCACACCACCCTAATCCTAATATACTGCCAAATGTACAGCCGATGCAAAGATCCGAACCAAATGAAATAGTATCAAGAGAAACTCGTCAATTAGACATGTTGAACATAACCCGTTCCTGAGACCCCAATCCCTGCGTGGCCACTCGCAGCTCCTCCTTGGTGTGCTGGCTCATAGACTGGAAATGCTGGTTGCTCTGCATATCCTGCAGAATCTCGTTAAATTCGTCCCGCAGCAGACATGCCACTTTAGTCCTGTCCCATTCGCCGCGCTTCTTCCACAGAATGTCCATCAAGTGAGTGTTGATCTGCTCAAGCTGTTCCACTGAGCAGCCGCTTGTCAACTGCGTCAGCTGGACGTGGAGTTGCTCGATATATTCGTGGTCGATGTTAAGGCGCGGCGCCTGCTCCTCGTTATTCAGCAGAGATCTAATATCCGCCGCCTGCCCCAGCGGTTTTGTCCCAGTATTAGCTACTGTAGACCGTTGAAGAGCATTCATGCGTGGTTGTGATTGGCTTCCATTGACATGGCTCGTCTGAGAATACGGATAGTCTAGAACAATATTAGTCGTCAACTTTCTTTTCTCTTCTTTTTATTTCTACTAACCTTGTTGCGTATCAGGAAGATGGGAGTCCTCCTGAGAGATCCGATCAGGATACGACGTCAAATCTGGCACATCTCGCGGCCCACTCCCAGCCGCAAGGCTCTGCGTATGGAACTGCGGACCCGTCGACTGATCTGAAGTCTTCTTCTCAGACGTGGTCTGCGTCGTCGAAGCATCATTAGCGTAGTCGCCTGGCTGGGATCCAGGCGCCATTGGTGTCATGGGCGCCTTTTGTGAGAAACTAGAAAGACCAGACTCCCTCCTAATCTGCTGTGACGGCGCGGTGTTGGAGAGAGGATGCTTGGGCTGAGCTGACGGCCCAAAAGAACTATTGGCAGTAATTCGACCACTGTAATCTAGCTCGTCGGAATTCGTCATGAGCGTGTCCCCGTCCTCTGCGCGAGAGATGTGAGATTGCTCGTTGCTCTTTGAAGTCCCAGCGTAAAGATCCGAGCCACTGCCGCCATGGTTGCCATTGCTCGCAGAAATCACGTTCGATAGATTGGATGGCGTCACAGGTCGGGTTCCATTGACAGAAGGCTGCCCAAGCACAACCGGCCCCGAGGACATACTAGACTCGGTGTTCCCGTGCGGTACGTTTGTATTGGACGGAGGACCCATTTCGCCTGGAGCAGGTGTCTTTTTCGCCGCCTGCTCACTCGCCTCCTTCTCTCGCTCCAGTTCTCGATTATAAACAGCCTCACATTCTGCTACCAACGCGGGATCACTCTGTTCAATACCGCCAACGTCAACTTCCACGTTCGACAAAAGTTCATTGGCGCGTAAGAGGCGCTCCTGGTCTCCTAAAGTACGAGCATCCTTGGCAATCCTCTTGATGTCAGCTAAAAAGTCCTTGGGTCTCTTGTAGTATCCATTCGATAAACGCTTTTCAATAGTCACAATCTCCAAGTTGTAAAAGAACCTGCCGGTCGCGGTTTCTTTCAGCCCCGGAACTCCATGTTTGTCCACGGCTTTCTCAAAAGGCCGGAAAGTTGCTTGCTGTTCCAGTGGTAAATCACTGGTAAGAATCGCAGGGTCCTCTTCTTCAAACAAATATCGGATTTGAGAATCGTCAATCACCCCAGTCCTGAACCGTTTGTATTTCTTGATCTGGTCCATAATAGGCTGAATCCGGATTTTTAATAGATTCAGGGTCTGTCGGTCTTTCTTTTTCTGTGCTTTTAATTGCTCCTTCGTCAATGGAGTCTTAGGTGGAGGCGGCGGCGGAGGCGCCACCTCAAGAGTCTCCAACTTCCTCCTCTTCCGGTTTTCTGGATCGGGAAAGTCGTGCGGCGAGGTCTTCACGTAGTCGACGATCCTATCGAAATACTCAGACCTGGCTGAATTGCTCGGCGGCGATAGAGTGTAGAGGTTTTTCTTTGAATATCCAAAGAGAGACTTGACCATTGCAGAATCCAGCGGTTCTCCGTCGTCTTCGAACACACCAAGAAGCAGCACAGGGTCCGTTGGGGGTATGGAGCGAAGGAGGCCGAGGAACGTCGAGATCACTGCCTGCCCGACAGTGTCGTACCATGTCTGTACATTCGGGATGTAAATGACGCTTGGTTTATGACGCTTGACTTCAGCGAAGAGTTGAACGACAGTGGCTTCAGGCGATCTAGTGGAATCACCAAGAAGAGTTGGAAGATCAAAAGATTGTACATGAAGGCCCTCAAAGTGGTGAAGAACAGCCCCGGCAAGATACTGCTGGCCCATCCCCTGGGGACCTCGAATGAGAAGCCGAGGTCTGAATATGCGAGAAGTCTCAAATTCCTGATGCATCTGTTCTCTCTTGAAGCTTCCTCCTCCATGCGGTTCTTCGAATTCAGCCTCTTCCAGTGCAGTTAACCGTTTGGGTTGCGGGAGAACATCGGCAAGAAGATGTTTAATCTCTATAAATTGGTCGCGCAGCAATGGCTCGACTGTTTTAGGCAAAGCCGTGGCGCCTGAAGACGTCGACCTCTCCGATGACGGGACGATTTTCTTGATGGCTATCATAAAATCCTTCGGCGTCACCTCGATCGTCTTTGGATCAATAAGCAGTTTCTCGCTGGACTTGTAAATTTGTGGATACCGTCGTTGCACTGCGTTCAGAGCAGATTCGGTGCACAGGGCACGCAGGTCTGCACCGCCATAGCCCTTTGTCAACTCGGCCAGCTCTTCTTTTATCGGATTGGGTAGAGGAGGATTCCAGCCTTTGGTGTGGATGTCTAAAATAGCGCGCCGGCCATCCTTGTTTGGAAGAGGAAAGTAAAATTCACGGTCGAACCGACCAGGGCGGCGTAAAGCTGGATCGATTGAATCGGGTCGATTCGTAGCTCCAATAACAATAACCTGGCCTCTCCCGTCCATACCATCCATCAAAGCTAGGAGGGTCGAGACGATCGACGCATGGATCTGCTCTTGTTTGCTTGATCTAACGGGGGCAAGTCCTAGCACCAGTTAGTAAGAATGCAATTTAGGAAGAATTAGAGAGCTGAAGCATACCATCAATTTCATCGAAAAATATAATACTTGGCTGAGTCTTGCGAGCCTCTTCAAAGAGCAACCGGAGTTGTCTCTCAGCTTCACCAACCCATTTGCTAAGAGCATCAGCGCCTTTCCTCATGTAAAACGTGACCTTGCGTCCTTCAGAACTAACGCTTGACGCGAGAGCACGCGCCATCAAGGTCTTTCCAGTTCCAGGAGGACCGTGAAACAATACTCCACGAGGCGGCACGATATGAAAACGATGGAAAATCTCCGGGTATAACAGCGGCAAAGCCACCATTTCTTTCAACTGATCAACATGACCCTGTAAACCGCCCACACTGTCGAAATTAACATTGGGGTCGATTCCCAACGGATCAGCGTCGGCCAATGCTTGTTTATCTTTAACCTTTCCAAAATTCGCTGGTGTTCCCGAGAGTCCTGGAGCAGCAGCGTCTGCACTATGGGTTTGGGCGGGCGTCAGCCCTATGCCTCCAGCGGCAGAAAGTCCTCCTGGTGCTCCCGGACCACCCTTCACCTGCATTATTTCGTCGTCACTGCTGTCGCTATCAGCATTGGCAATGGCTCCCGGTGCACCTGGAGGGCCCAGAACAGCTGCAGATCCTCCACCGCCGAATGGGCCGGAAGTCGAGAAAAGTGTACGCTGCCAGGTCCCGGCTCCACCGTTACGTCCACGACGAGAAGGAGACTCGTTCATTGCAAGTTCGGCCTCCTCTTCTTCTAGGGGAAGGATCAAATCCGGGCGGATGATTCGATAATCAACGTCCTTCCTACTGCGGCGAGGTTTGTCCTCGTAGATTATGGAGCTGACATTATTCCTTCGGCGACGTCGGGATGGCTGCAAGTCTTGTAGTTCCTCTGCTAGCTCCTCGGCTTCGTCGGCATATACTTCAGAATCTGCGCGACCGCGAGACTGCGACTTTCGGCTGCGCAGTCCAGACCGTCTGCCGTTGCTGCTGTTATCATCTCGTGCGGGCTGCTCTGTTTTGCGCGGAGAGGCATTTGACCGGCCTGATTCCGAGATTTCATCATCATCGGATTCTTCATTTGGCTCAAAGTCGGAATTTTCGTCTTGTTTCCGTTGTGAGGAGCGTGGCGGTCTCTTCCGGCTAGAACGAGTTTCACTACCGTCGTCTGCTCGTGATTCTGCTGGTTTCTGATCGGGTCTATTCCTTCTGCGCGTAACCGGCCCTTCGTCCTCCTCATCCTCCTCGTCTTCTCCTTCTTGTTCCTTGTTACCGTCTTCCTCTTCCTCTTTTGACGCTTCGTTATCGGACTCCGGAATCACACCACCATCAGCCATCTCCACATCAGCGCTCTCAACAATGCCTTTCACAAACGAAGGGAAGCTCTCGTCGATTTCGCCTTGAGGGTCACTTTCCAGGACTTCCATCTCGGAAGCCTTTGCTTCGGTGCTTTCTTCAATCGACTTCGCATTACTGGAATCGTTCTCGTCCGCTTCTTTAATGGCTTTTGCAGTAGCTACAGATTTTGAAGCGCGTCGCGTTCGAGGTTCGGAGGCAGAAATCCCGTGCTCAACAGTTTGCGCATGTCTTCCTGAATTCGTCAAAGCGTAGATATCCTCCGAGGGGTCGCGATTGTGACGAGTACTGCGCCTAGTACGCGAATTTGCGCCGGGCTTGGCCTGTTTATTGAGAGCGGGGATTTTGAGCGTAATCACATTGCTTCTCCGACTTTGAGGCGGGCGTTTTATAATCACCTCTTCTTCTTCGTCTTCTTCTTGTTCGTCGCCGTCATCATTGTCCTCTTCATCTTCCCCCATATTCTCGTCGTCAGAATCCTCCTTGTATACTGGACGCTCCCGGACGGCCTTTCTACGCGCCAGACCTCTTGCATTGCGCTCGACGTTGGGATCCTCTTCTTCCGCCGACTCCTCGTAGGACAGCTCGTCAAGCTCGCTCAGAGCATCGTCGTCTGAATCGATATCGTCATCGTCAGAACCGCGACGACGCTTTTTCTTGGCAGTTTTTACTTTCTTCCTGGGCTTGCCTGAGGACCGCGACGGCCGCACGGGATGGTCGCTGTAGTCAAAGTCATCTGAGTCGGACTTGTTGGCGATTTCCTCCAACGTGCGCTTTGACGAAAAGGGAGCCATGCTGCTTATTCTCGGTTAGTCGTGAAGCAGCAGACATACGCCTGAATGGTACTGATTCTCACTCAGCTCTCAATCGAACATGGCAGCGCAGGATGGAATCACAGAGCAGCACCAGCGAGCAGATCTAGTAATTTAACGTGGTTAGCATAAATCAAAACAAGACTAAGCATAGATATGAACGGGTCGAGGTATCGAGGGCCTTGTCTCCGAGCAAATTCCGGGGAGACAAGCAGCGGGTAACGCGAGCAACCAAAGGGAGGACTGAGAAGGCTGAAGCACACATACTCAATGATGGAGAGAGCAGACAGAGGCAATTGATGATTTGATACTCTCACTCTGACTCTACTCTGAGTCTGATGCTGACACCGACAGGGAAGAGAAAGAGGAAGAGAGAAGAGAGAAGAGAAGCAGCAGGAAGCAGCCGTCACTGGATGGATGCCAGATGGGAAGGGGCGATCAGCCACACTTTCCCGCGCCAAGCACAGCCGCGCCTAGTCCTGATTGGGCAATCATCGCCTCCTGACTCCTCAGGCATCCCAATACTCAGTCTCCAGCATCAAGAGCAGCTCGACCTGTTGTCTACTGCTCAATCAGAAAACAGTCTGAATGCTCCTCCCCATCTCGAACAATAGCGATTGACGCGAAACAACAAACAAACAAGCATTGAGCACGCGCCCTGAAATGAATCCCGCCGGAGAACAAAACAATTGACGAAGAGAAAGAATATACGCAGTAAATAAGTTAAAGACGTAGGACAGACTCTGGAGTAGTCGAAATAGCCTTTTCTAATTCCCCCACCGCGTCTATCGATCCATCGCTCTTCCCCAGTTTTGCGCGGAAGTCACGTGGAGCCGCGCTTGCCGGTTTCTTTTTACGACGTCTCTCTCTCTTATAAGCTCGTCCTATTCAGCATCCAGACATAGAAAAATATGATCATCTTTCGCGGGAGCAAGAATAAGGCAGCTCTCGGGCTTGCCCGCTGGCATTCAGCACCATTATCATTGAAATCCCGAGCTTTTACATCGTCAATATCCCGTCCTCAGCAGCACCACCACCAACAGCAACAGCACATAGAGCAATCAACATCCTTCAAAGAGGGAGTCAGTCACTCCTCACTCTTTCTACCATCATCCTCTTATCTAATTTAAATGTCTAACAATCCCATAGATAACAGCCTTCCGCCCCTTCGGATCCCCCTTTGTCAAGGTCTTCCTGGGCGCGATATTCACGTATCAAGTCCTGTACTACACGTGGAAGAAACTGGAGACGAACGAGAAGAAGTTTGTGAAGAATGGTACTCCCCTCTCTCCTTGGCTGGACGGCGAGATACTGACATGATTTATAATTTATAGAAGAGATAAAGGCCCTGGAGAAGGAGGCTAGGGAGTTGGCTGCTGCGAATGCAAATGCAAATGCAAAATGATCTGATAGGATGTATGAGTAGGAGGGTGCATGTATTATATTGACTACATACATAAATTATTATATTATATTCTGAATTGGCTCTCTTTTTATTGTAAATTCCCGAAACGGGAAATCACCACTTGCGGTTAAGCGCCGGCCGACTATATAAACCGCCATCACTTGTAACTTGTAACTCTCTCTACCTATTAGCCAGTCAAAGTCCACGTTGATATCGACGGTCAACTTCACTGCCTCCTAGTCTTCTTCCAATCTCTCAGCCATCAGTCGATCCAATAAGATAGATATATATATACCTAGGTATCATATCTACTTCCTTGAGACCGGAGACAATGGCAGCCCTGGAACAGAAGGTCAACCCCTGCAAGGACTCAAAGGCAGAAACGTCAACTAAAGAATCGCCGCAGCAATACGCTTATTCAAAAGGCCTATGAATTAAGCGTCATGGCGGATGTCGATGTATTTCTTGGTATTCGGGATCGGACTACGGGCCGAATCAAGACGTTCTGTAATGATAATACTACTATTACTGGATTTTGGTCCTCAGAAATGTCGGATTTGGTATGTCCCTCGTATTTAGATGCTACATGGTCTTTGAAGCTGAACTTTTTTATAGAAATCTTATTACCCTATTCCTGAGCAGAAGACACCCGAAGATTTCGCACTCCAAAAGAAAACCAAAACAGCTAGCTCGACAGCAAAGGATGATGATGGTGATGCATCTGAGAGCTCGCCACCTGATCCATCAACCGAGCCATCGGATATCAGCACCATGGACTAGATGTGAAGCATATCTGTATGGAGAACTAAAAGTTTTACTACCTAGGTAGGTAATTTTTGGCCCTTCAGGTTGGGTAGGGAAAAGCGATGCCAACCACCTATAGGTATGAAACAATACGTTTTTTTGTAGTTCTGACCCCTAAAGGTACCTAGGTACTTACTAACTACGTAGTTGTATAATTCACAGCCAATGTGAATAGCTACCTAATCTACAAATACCCCAAACCCGCACCACTCACCGTCTCCAAATCAGCCCTAATCTCCCACTCATCCGCTCCCACCCTACCAGCAATCTCCAACTTCCTCGACCGACTCAGATCCAACCACCTCATCAACAACCCCCCATCAATCACGCCCCGCCCCGTAACTCCATCACTCTCCACGGCCCGGTACGCCCGCGGATTAAGACCGCACGCGTGCTCCAGCGTATTGCTGAGCTGGGACTGCAAAGCTGAGAGCCGCCGATACGACTCTTCCGACACAGATGTCACCACCGCCATGGAGCCCGATTGCGTCGTTAGCAGTGCCTGATGGAGCGGGACGTAGGCGTCCAGGTTCATCATCATGTTGTTGGAGGCGTCTGAGTTGGTGGTGGTGGTGGTCATGACGGCCACTTCCGATGAGACTGCAGTGCGTGGTAGTAAGGTTAGGGTCTCGGCGAAGTGGCCCATGTGGAATTTGCAGCGGTTCAGGAGTCGGTCGCCGTTGGATGATTTGGGGTCTGGTTTTGTTAGTAGGATATTCACTTTTATGTATATAGAGATGAGACGCACCTTCCGGGTCATACTGCAGCACATGCAAATTGCAATCACTGTCCGCGACAAGAATGTAAAGCTTCTTGCCGTCCGGTAGAAAACCGGCAGTGACAACTTCCAGCTCGTCCAGATCCTTGCCGAAAAGCGTCATTCTGTAAGGTTCCTCCTGTAAACAACATTAGTCCAAGTTACTTATTTACAATCTGGGAAAGGAAGATAAAAGGCACACCGAGTAACCTATAAACCACAGCCCCTTCAATGCATCTCCAATAAGACACATGCCGGTCCCTTTCAATTCCTTAATGACGCTGACGTGACACTGCACATCAATAAACGCAACGGGCAGCAGACTTCCATCATCCTTCAGCCCTCGCACCATGCACTTCTGCCCCTGCGCATTGATCAGGAACCCTTGCCCCCCTATTCCCGACACCGCGGTCAGCGCCCCCTTGACAGATTCCATCCCGATGAGCTTTAACCTGAGATTTTTCCCCGGTTGCTCAGGATCAGGGACGACTTCGATCACGTCGAAAACGTATATATTTCCTCGCGCTGCAATATCCTCGCCCTTTGCGAGTGCGGTCCCCACGACAATCACATCCTTGCGCTGGTTTTTCTTCTCCGATATTTCGAGATTGATATTTTCCACGGCAGTGACTAGTTCCGCTGGACCGAATGAATAGCTAGGGGGTGTTGTTAGAGTTGATTTGTAATAGACATGACTACCTAGTGCGACTGACCTGTCAATGATTTTAGAAGTCTTCGGGTTGAGCAGTCTGACGTGGCCATGTGCGACTTTTGGTGGTAGAGAGATGGCTGGTAGAATCTACTTAGTATACGAGCTGAGAAGAGAAAATGGAGAATGCCCACCTTCACTACGCCACTCCGGATGTAGCTCGTCATCATCAGGCAGCTTGAAGTCTTGCTCTTGAGTTGTGCCAACAACATACGTCCCCGAACTGGTCGAATAAGCCAGATAATCAACCTGCTCATTCAGAGGAATTCGGCGGATAGGCCATGAGAGATCAAGCTGCGTATCATCGTGCAACTGACACGTTCGAACGACGCGCTAAAAAAAATGTCAGCGATGGAGACATTGAGATTGTGGACGCGCAGATAATACCTCGTTATCGATATATATAAGACCGTTTTCACATCCCACGCCATCAAACCCGTTCAAGCTAAGAGTGGACTCGCTATGAATGCCGAAGATATGCGGCATGCTCTTTGACGTCTTGACGATCAAGCTTGGAGAGGCCCCGGACATGACTGCGGCAGCAAATCCGCCAATGTTAGGCAGACGACGAAGTCCTGGTGCCCTTTTTCGAGGTGCAGGCGTCGATGCCGCTTCCCTCGGCACCTTGGGAAGGAAATGGTTTGTTTCTCTGAAATATTTGAGCCCGCCGCTACTATTATCTTCACCACTGCGGTCGTGAAATGGTCTATAAATAATAACATCATCTGTAGCCGTCCGTATCTACAACTATATTAGAAGGTGGGCAGCATTCAGAAAGAAAGGCTAAACGTACTATTAGATAGGGCGACACCCAGGGCAGCTCGCCCAAATCCGCCACCAAAATTTCTGCAATAGTTTCACGAGAGTTAAGGCGTTTTGCTGGTGGTTCCGCTGACAAAATTGACGATACGTAATCGACGCCTTCTGTCACAGTGACAAGTTCCATGCTAGGCAGACGGAACATCTAGTCAAGTTCATTAGCAGTCTATTGTTTGTTTGATGGCAAGAAAAGTCGTCACTCACAAACAACCTGCACTCGTGGTTAAGCAGAAACAAGTAGGTTATATCTTCGGAGCCATCTTGGAATACACGATATCTATCCGTATAGAGACATCCGCAAAGCCAGGATTGCGAGGATATGGTGTCATTACCGCTCAACTCGTCCAGATCTCCAGCCTCATCCGACTGGAGAAGCAGCGCAGATGAGTCGTCTCGGATGATGAGAAGATACGGATCTGCGAAACTGGCGCTGATTGCTATTCGCTCATCGCCGTCATCCTCGTCCCAGACAGGATATATCTGAGCGAGTCCGAGATCTGGGGGTGTCAACTATTTGCCCCCACTATTATGTTTCATATGGTTAACTCACTAGTATCATAGACCCTCACCTCGCCCGTCAGCACCTGAACAATGCGGTTGTTCCGAGCTAGGGTCCCGATATCGACAGTGCCATCTCCATTCGGGTTGACGTCGGGGGCATTATATGGCTCTAAATTGCCTCTATTAAACGCATAGACAAGCGACTCTTCTTTTTCGGGGGAGTCGGACTTGGCAAGGAAAACATAAGAGTCGGGTGAAGCTACTCCGTTTGAGCTGCTATGCCCCGTTTCTGCACGGCTCGTAGTAATATTCCACGCGCTGTCGGCAATTTCGTCTTCGATAGTAAAATATTCTTTCAAATGAAGCGTGCGTTGCAGTATAGCCACGCCGCCGCCGGTGCTAGAACCATAAGCTGCGGCCAGCTCTAAATCATTAGTATTGTCTTGGACGTCACCAACGTCAGAATCTCTCGAAGGAGATTTGCCCAACGTCACCGAACGCAACGGGCCCAAACTCAGTAGCCTGTCAATAACTCTGAATGAATAATTTCCAGGGTAGGACCCGTTTGCCAAACGCATGTTGGCTGTTTCCTTCGGCGCCGCTGAATACAGATCATCTTCATAGATATCATTGTCGTCGTCTTCTTCATTTACATCCTCATCAAATTCATCCGCGTCGTGACTCTTGCCCTTCTTAGACGCCATCGCGGGGATATAGCAGTCGAGAAGAACAGAATCGGCATCTTCGCTGCCAATGAAAACCTTGCCAGGACCAAGAGCCACCGAACAAGACGCGGCAGCAGTAACAACATCACCCCCCGAAGTCGCAGGGATGGGATAGACAACGGGACCCGAAACAGATCTTCCATCTATTTTGAAATGGACCAAAACCAACTCCCCCGTCGAGAGAGTAAGAAGCATATCGCCCGTCTCACTGTTAAGGACCTCAACAACAGAACCTTCCAGCCGCAGACCCAGATTTGACTGATCGATCATGGGGAATGCCGAGGCCCTTTTTGCAAATTCATTGACCGCCACAGCGCTGGGTTTTCCGGACTGGTCCACGTGAATCAACTCATTGGATCCGATCAGTAAAGCGCCTCCAACGGGGGCCGGCAGAGCCACGATGTGCAGTAGATCGCTAGGCAGTTTTGAGATGGATAAAAGAGGCGTGGAGGCGCGCTGTTCTAGATCTAGCGTGAAGACGGAATACATAACGACGTCTTTGCGCTCTTCCAGTAGTGCTGACGAGGTAGCTACTGGCGAGTAGAGAATGCCAAATGTCGGCTCTCGGTATTCGTGCAAGAAAGTCAGCCCAATTGGATGTAGCAAGCTCGGATCCAGGGCAGTCAATGGCAGCACAAATGAAGCCGTATAGGGAGTGTGATGGACCACAGCACCACCACCATCTGGTCCAGTTTGTAAATTTTTGCGTTCTTCGTGATCAATGGGACCGGCTAGGTCAAGGTCTGGATCATAGTCATCCATAACCAAGTCATCGCCAGCCTGATGAAATGGTAGAATAGCAAGATTCCGCAACCCGAAATTGAGCAGCGCACACCGGCTACTCGGATCCACAGTGAGATGACTACCACAATTGCTGAGGTCTGAAACCCACGGACTCAGCGTGATATCATCTTTTTCATAGTAGTGAATGGAAACCGTGCAGATTCCCTGCGTCTCGGGATTCCACTCAATCAGACTGAGCTTTGCATTCCTGAAGGATAAAAGAAGAGCGTCTCCCCCGCCCTTTGAATTTAAGATTTTGACGCGAGCGATGTCAGTCACAGTCCCGTAGAGATCATACTCGGCGAGCAAGCTTAGATTTGCAGATTTGAGCGTGTCAATAGTCTGCTGGGTATTCTCTGCTGCTGCTGCCGGTGCGTCAGAGACCAGAGCGTAGATCTGGAGGAGAGACGTCTTGACCACAACTAGATTCTTCGCAGCCGCCGAGGTGAACGCAGCAGACACAGCGTGCGTAACTCCCGAAGGAGGCAATACCTCTGTGTAGCATTGCATTCTCGGGTTGCGGCAAGCGATTGAAGGCGTCTTGCTCTATAATCATACAGCCGACATGGTACTATTCAGGGGGAATCTTTAAATTAAATGAGAGCAATCAAATAATGAACTCATATAAGTTAGTATGCCTGTGCCATATGAAGCTGTTGCTCGAACAACAAATCAAATAAACAACCGATATCGAGAGTTTTTATTGGTTTGGAAGGGTTTGGAGCTGCTACGGCGGGCTGCGCAGACCAGAGCTTGCTTTGTATTGTTACGTATGGTAACGTACGCTATTTCTATTTTTATGGGTTCGGCCATAATTGCACAAAAGCCGTTTTGCGTATTTCCGTGACAAAACCGATCTGCAGCTCCACCTGTAACCCCATATTACGTCAGTCGAGTTTCAACAACATCCAACTTCATTCTTTCATTCTTTCCCTCGTTCATCCATCTATACATCGACTCACGCATGTACCATGGCCGGCCTCCTGCAATCCTCGCTGATATGGATCGTCTATGCGATCGCAGTCGCGGTCCTGCTGGCAGTCGCTTCGATATTCATCTACATCTACCAAACGCCGCGGGACCGCTCGCCATTCGTCACCCTAGTCTCGATCATCACCATCACCGCTCTGCTCGCCACAGTGCTGCTGCAGCCCGTTGACGTGGCCCTCGTGTCGTCGACAACCTCTTCCAAGCTAGGCCGCCGCAAGGACTGGGCGTCACAGGAAGAAGTGGACAAGATTGTCTTCTCGCTGAAGGTGGTCTACTACCTGCTCTATTCCCTGGATGCGGTGCTGTGCTTGCTGGTTGTGCCGTTCACCTACTTCTGGTATGAGGAGTATGATGAAGTAGCTACGGAGGGAGGGGAGCAGACGTTTTGGAAACGTCTCTGGGGCGCGTTCAAGTATATGATTGCGTTCATTCTTCTTGCTGTTATTCTGTTCCTGGCTGGGTTCTTTATCCCAATTCGCGGCTTGGAAGGGGATCGAGACTTGGATTTTTTCAAGAAATTGTTAACCGAAGACCGTAAGTCTTATCTCTTCTGCTCGAGTACATATGCTTACTATAATACAGATGGCGAAAGAGCGCTCACCTTTGCTCTGGGCCTGCTTCTGACGCTGGGAACGTGTCTTTACGTGTTGTATACGTCAACAGGCTTTGCCTTCTTGCCCATCACGTTGATCAAGACTGCGCCAAAGATTTCGAACCCATCACTCAAAGCAAGCACTACATCACAGCTGGAGGGAAACCGCGAACGCCAACGCCAATTGAACGCGCGCTGTGGCGGAGACCCCGACCAGCTTTCGTCCAAGGACCGCAGGGAACTCGACGGTCTAGTGCGCGAAGAACGAACACTGATCAGGAGACAGCGCCTAATCGAAGAAGCCCAAGGTTCCGGGCGCAGTCGGCTGATTCGGGCATGGTACAAAGTAGAAGCAGCTTTCCGCCCCTTCAAGCTCCTCGGCGGGATTTTGCTTCTTCTCGTCGCGATCTTGATCTGGGTTTCCATGCTCCTCACAGCCATAGACAAGGCCAAGAACTCAGTCTGCAAGCAGAAATGCGGATATATCCTGGCCCACATCAACGTCTTCAACCCGGTCAACTGGATCTTCGTGCATTCAGCGCGCGTCTTCCCCGTGGACTACGTGCTTTTCGCATTAGTGGTGCTACTATTTTTCGCCAGCTCGGTCGTCGGCATCGCGACTGTTGGTATCAGATTCCTCTGGATCAGGATCTTCCAAATCCGCAAAGGCCATACCTCGCCGCAGGCACTCCTGCTAGCGACTGTGATGCTTACATTGATTACCTTGGCTCTGAACTACGCCATGTCGATGATTGTCGCCCCGCAATATGCGACTTTTGGACCACAGACTTTCTGTGACAAACCGCTTGGTACTAGTTTTGCGAATGCGCAGCCCGACTGCGCGGATGATAGGGACCTCGTCAAGCCATGCGCGGACCTTGCTGGTAATAACCCGTCGGCGAAAGCAGTTTGCACGCCCAGCGTGGTGAGCACGTTTTTCAATCGAGTAACCTTGAATTTTCCGTATTTTGGTGTTGTGATCTTCTGGGCCCAGTTTGCTTTCCTAGGTATGTCGAACCATTCTTTTTATGTATTAGTTTACTGACAGTATTTCCAGGCCTGTACCTAATCATCCTCACAACTTCATTGTTCCGCACGCCCAAGCTGGACGAGCGCCAGATCGACGAGGATGCCGAAGAGGCCGAAGAGGAGGGATTGCTGGCCAGCACAGGTCGGCGTTTCAATGCGACGTGGCAGGATATCCGGGATGAGAGTGCTTAGCATGTAATTCAGGTGTACAATTTTCATGTATTTATATAATGAGATAATGCTATTTATGCAACAACAACAACAGATTAAATATTTTGTTCAATGGATACGTGCTTAAGGACTGTACTTAACAGCTTTGTGCCCTGACCCGACTGCATCGTCCATGTGCATCTCCGACCAGCACCGAACGCAGAACAATTGATCCCCCTCGCAGTCCGCGCATTTCACAGCTGCAGTGTCATAGCAGATACAGCAACATTCGGGATAGCCTCGTTCCTCTCTGCTACTACTACCTGTCCGTCTCTGTGTTCCCGGTTGCTCGCTGGGGACGGACGGAAGAGACAGAGCAGCGAGTCGGGAAGATAGATCGTCGTCATCATCTAGACCGGTTTCGTTGTTGCTCGTAGTATCATCTGCTTCTGTGGGAGGTTCCTCTGTGGAGAGCTCCTTCAGGAGATCTTGAACATATTTTGCGGCTTCGGCGTTGTCTGTTTCGTCGTTGCTAGATTGTTCTTCTTGTTCATCTCTGAGGAAGTCTGGCGTAGAAGAAGACTGTCGAATGAACTCGTATGCCCCGCTGAGAAGGTCGTCTGTATCATCATCATCATGTTTCTGCGTATGCGTTGGCAGTTGCACGCCTAAATCCGCACGCGGACCCCCGTCCAAACCCGCAAGCAGATCTTCGATGGCATTTCCATCCAGAAGGGACAGAGGAGCTATTATATCATTTTCATCTGCCAGTAAACTTTCTCCTGCTAGTAAAGAGCTGCTGCCGGTGAAAGCCGCGCCTGAACTAGTAATATAATCTGATGCAGCGGCCGGATTCCTTTTCTCTCATCAGCAAGTCACACGCAGGATGCTTTCTGAGGTAGGCAGCGCACTTCTGACGATCAAGCTGCACTGTAGACGGTCTCAAGGCATTTAGCCGGTCCAGTAAGCGCTTGTCTTCATCTTCACTCATGATTGTTGAGTTAACCGTTTACCTCTTCTATCAAGCCTGGCTCTATGTAAGTTGTAACTAGTTACCCCACTCGAGAGAGTCGACGCTGACTGGATTATAACAGCGCCAGCGCGCTCTCAAAAGCCTTCACCACCTTTGCATCTGATATCGTACGCGTTAGCGACTATATACGACATTGGCAGTCCAACTTACAGTGCTTCTTCTTCTCTTCCAGCTCGGTCTCCGAGTTCTGGACATGCCGCATGCGCGTCTGGAATCTGTCCATCCATAAAGTACGCAGGTAAGTAAGTAAGTAAGTAGTAAGTAATCAAACCGTTATCCAGGACGAACCGTCTATACGACCGCTCCTCGTCGCGCGAAATCGTGACCTGCGACCACGCCTCGAAGATCTGTGCATTAACCACTCACTCAGCATCTTTCCTAGCAAAAGTAACTTCGCACGTCAAGCCTGGTTGATTACCTTGAGCAATTTCCTCGTCTGCTCCTGCAGCTCATGGTCGATCTGCTCGTGCTCCCTCATAGCGCTCGAAAACATCTCCAGAAGCTGCTCCCAGCTGCAATTTTGCAGGTCTTCGGGGAGCAGGGACAAGTCGCCGGCTGATCTGGCTGGTCCTGAAGGCGCGTTATTGCGCGTGTTTCCGGTTGCGGTGTCACGATGGGGTTGTGTTTCTGCCATGTTGACGTGGGAGATGTGAATAGGTGATATTAGCTGTGAGAGACTGAGAGTGCTATAAGTTATAACCAAATACTGCGTCGTATGTAACGAGCGTAAGTAAATTAGAGCGCGATTATTACGCGGCTCGTAATGATCGGTATCAATACTATCCAGATACGACTGTGTATTTTATTCTATTGAATAATTTCAATAATTTCTCAATTTTATTTATTTTATACACCATTGAACCACCACTTCTTAAAGAACTGGATAGTAATCCAGTCAGCTCGAATTGGTTTATCTATCTCTGTCCACGGGTATAAGCTGTTGCATGTCCAAAGGTCGGGCTCATACACAATGTCGTCTCTCCAAGCTTCATCACGAGCCTCCATCTCAACAATATCCAGACTTTTCCACCCACCACGATGTCTACGTCTACACCACCAAATCAACAGACTACAACCAAGCAGAAACCCTCTTCTTAACCATGCCCGCGCCGCACCCATCATCCACCGCCCACCCCCGCTAAATTCACACCCTTTCTCAAGCTCAGCACATCTCCTCAAAAAAAGGGACAACAGAAACAAGAAAACCAACCACGACGAGGATGACGATGGCGACGAGGCGGAGGAGGTGATATTTTCTGAAAAGAATGACGCGGATCCATTCGACTTCTCGCAACTACACACCGGCATCTCCGCCGCACTCGCCCGTCTGCAGGAAAACCTCCAAAAACTGCGCTCGGGCGGCCGCTTCAACCCAGAAGCCATTGAGCAATTGCGCGTGAGCCTCGTCAAGGGCAGCAATGAGACCGTGCGACTGCGCGAGGTGGCCCAGGTGGTGCCCAAGGGGGGAAGGAGTGTAGCCATTATGGTTGGCGAAGAGGATGTACGTATACCACCCTCCAATTTGAATTTGAACTTGAACTTGAACTTGAACTTGAACTTGAATTTATATGTTCTGATGACTGACGAATTGTCAAGCTCGTCAAACCAGTAACCTCAGCCATCATCTCATCCACCCTCTCCCTCACCCCCCAGCCAGACCAACACAACCCGCTACAACTCAACGTGGCCATCCCGCCGCCAACCAAGGAGTCGCGCGACCAGGCCGTGAAAGCCGCCAAGGGCGCCATGGACAAGGCGGCGAGTGCGGTGCGGAGTTCGCGCGCCTCCATACACAAGAGATTGCAGGATATGCAGAAGAAGAAAGAAGCGCGGCCGGACGATATCCGCAAGGCGCACGACCAGATGGAGAAGGTGGTTGAGAAGGCGCAGAAGGATATCAGGGATACGTTTGAGGCTGCGAGGAGGAGTGTAGAGCAGGTTTAGCATGGCCATAGCCATAGCCATGGACTTGGCTTGTACAATAGTATAGGTGAACGCTTGTATAATATGTATAATACAGATGATAGAAATAGATCACGCCCGCTTCACACGCGACGAAGCAAGCAACGATTGAAACTTGCCCATAAACTCCGCCTTCTTCCCCGTAATCCGATACGTCTCATTATTGTACAACTGCCGCTGCACCTCGTCCAAGACTGGATGACTACCACCACCACTCTCCAAATCTTCATACTTGCCACGCACCAACTGATCAACCAACGCCTTCCTCTCCCCATCCTCGATAGCCGCAAACCCCGAATCCTCCGGCTCCACAAGCTCGCCCTTGCGCTGCGTCAACCTATTCGCCCGCTCGTGCGCCAACCGATTCACCTCCTCCTTAGCCAACGCCTTCTCCTCCTCGCTCACGAAAAGCACCTTCTCACCATCAAACAGCCGCCTCCCCAGTTCCTGCGGAGACACATACCCATTCGCATACCGCCGACTCGACAGAGTCAATCGTTCCAGCACCGAGCCCGTCGTCGACGCCGTCTTGCCAACCGGTAAAGCCGGCCAGGTATCCCGCAACGCAGCCAGGTCGTATTGAACGGGCAAGTAGCGAAAGGCGCGCGGCTTGGATCGGTCTCTCACTTCTGCAAAGACTGCATCCACCACGTCTGCGTCCCGCGCTTCGTCGCCATCTTTGTCGTCGTCCGCGCGCTTCCGTCGAATGCGTTTCGGTTTTGTATCAGCTCCTTTACCGCGAGCTCTGGATGCAGCTGTAGTGCCGGCTCCGATTCTCCTTCCCGGTCGAGAACCACCACCAGCACCGGCACCGGCACCGGCTCTCCCACGCAGCAAAGAGCGCAGCTTCGACGCCCGAATAACAGTTCCATCACCCGCATTCGCAGCCCCCAGCGCCCTCGCATCGACAGCATTCGGACGACCGCGAGAAGGCCCATTATTGCCCCGGGCAACCGGCATTCTGCGAATAAAGCTGCTACCCTCCTTCTCCCCCTGCCCCTGCTGCCCCTGCTGCAGCGGGCTCGCCGACGAGAAAGGGCGTGTCAAGCGAAGTGCATTATTGCTAGGGAGACTGTCTATTATTCTCCGGAGAGAGCGTGAACGGCCAATGCGGTCCATGTTGATTTGGTGTGTTGCTGTCTGTATTTGCGTGGTCGAGGTTTGAGCACTCAGCAACGGGAGAGAAATTTAGACAACGGGATCGAATCACGTGATATCCCGGTCCTTAACCAACGCTTGCAAGCTGTGCGACTACCAACATCATCCCTACCATATCCACACCTGTGCAAAGAGAGAGAGAGAGAGAATGCTCCGCCGAAAACCCACCGCCCTCACAATCACGCCGGAAGACCTAATCGCCTTCGAAGAAGAACGCCTCCAAAAAGCCGCCGAAGCAAACCAAAAACAAGAACAAGAACCAGACCAAGCTGCAGCTGCAGCAGCTACGTCCAGCTTTGCGACAACGGGCAAAAAATACGACCCCAATGATGAATTGAAGCCGTTACCAGGCGACAAAGCGCGGATTGTGCGGTCGAGGGATGAGCGGATTGGGGTTGCGAGGTGACCTTCTTTCTCCTTCTCTTCTTTCTTGGAAAGTTATAGAAAGGAAGTATAGAAGGAAGTAATGGAGAAATTTTTGGATATACTATTCCCTCGAACATCTCGAACATCTCGAAGATGACTAGTCCCTTGCAACCCAGAGCGAGGACTCAGGACCGTATCAATCGGATTGGCGGCTAATAAATCTACTCTACGGCAGTATACCGCCGCAATTGCGATAAACTCGTCTATCTGATAGGAAGAAGTCAATGTGCATTCGCTGTCCACGCGCGCCGTCATAATAAATACATTCATTGATGGGTATCAAGAGTTTCTTCAAATATCCCAGAACCATCAAAAAAAGGAAATTTTAGTGTACATATACACAAACCAAGAACGAATCTAGAAATTAGAAACAAATGACATGTCACGTTTCTGTCCTATAACGAAATCTGACGCAGTTAGAGACGAACCCTGCGTCTATAAACTGTGTACGTCGTAATCCATGCCCATTGTGTTAGGCAGGCCGTGAAGATAGAGCTACCTTCGTTTGGCCGTATTCGGAGCCGCAAGGTCGACAGCAAAGTTCCATCTGCGCTTGAGTCCCTGCGGATCAAAGACACTCGCCACGCTTTGTTGCCAATCTCTCGCCGTCATAATAGGCTGCGGATTCGGGTCATAGGACTGCTGGGGCATACCGTGCATAGGATCCATGTGAACAATCTCGCCACTAGGTGCCGCTGCGTACTGCATCGGATACTGAGCCGAAACACTCTCGGAGATCGATTGGCCCGTGCCGGAGAATGGCACCTGCGGTGAAGTAATGCTGGATGTCGGAGTAATACTCGACGTATCAACCGGAAACGCCATGTTCCAAGAGCTAAGAAGCTGTTAGCAAAGTTATATAATCGGACAAGATGGGGCCATCTTACGTGATAATGCGAGTAGGGTCCCAGCTGTTTTCGTCTACAAGCGGGACACTTAGTTGGTGGTTGGCCATTGGGTGGTGAAGCATGCCCATGTTGGTCGGCTCTGACTTCGACTCATCCGTCGAAGAGACGGGCGGCGTGGCGGAATGAGAGTTATATCCCAGTCGATGGGGACTGCCATACTGGTTGTATTGCGATTCCATAGAGGGAGGACTGGCGCTGTGCTTCTCCGAGGGACTTCCGTATGGAAACGATGCTTTCAGTTCAAATGGCCGAGTGATATCCGCTGAAAACGCCATCCTCAACGCATCAATTTGAGCTCGAATCTCGGGAAGCGGCCACGTCGCGGAGCACTGTTCAAGTATTCGCATATGGCGAGCAAAGTAATCGCGTGCATCTATGTGGAACTCGGGATCCGGTGATGTGATGGCCACCTAGTAATGTTAGCAGTTAG
This sequence comes from Trichocomaceae sp. PYS4502, assembly GCA_023625875.1. NCBI lineage: Eukaryota > Fungi > Ascomycota > Eurotiomycetes > Eurotiales > Trichocomaceae > Trichocomaceae sp. PYS4502. Next base: position 73,747 of record JAMAFX010000107.1, read on the forward strand.
CAGTTAGCAAATCGGAAAAATAACCCGCGCGGAAGAGGCCGAAAACAACTCACCAGGTGCAGCATCGTGCACGTCAGAATCGCATACACGGTGAAATTGATTCCCCGCTGCATGAAACGAAGTCCCTGCAGACCAAACCGCGAGATAATAGCTTCCTGCAGTCGGCAAAGACACTTCGCAGACGACCAGCACACCGACATATGCGTCCTCCATCCTCCGTCAGCCGTGAAACACTTTGACGCCAGCAATTGCGGGCGATGAAGCATGATAATAGCTAAATGGTAATGGGTGTGCATGTTTCCAACAAAATGCGACGGCAGCCAGGGCGGAGAACCATCCTCCGGGTAAGTAACCTGGAGATCCTGGGGCAGACCCTGATACCAGTCGCTAAAAAGCGGGTTGTTCTGTGTGAAGCGTGGATCCGCGGCCCAGCCTTTTTGTCTCTTGATCCTGTGGTACAATTCCGTGAAGATGCGGATATGATATGCATTTTTCACAAAGTAGGAGTACTGCCGCGAACGATCGGTCTCGAATTGGTCAATATCCACTGTGTCGAGTTGCGGCCGCATATCCACCGTTTCTGGATCCACCTCATAGTCCGAGCGACCTGGATATGTTATTAGCACCTACAACATCTCAAGACGGTGTTGATACAAACCTTGAGGACCTCCCACCATCACCTCAACCACCAGTAGCGTCTGCCAAACTCTGGTCTGTATCAGACACTCTACAGGGTCAAGGCCGCATGATCGCCTTTCTAGATGGGTAGCATAGTGTTCGTGGAGCTCGAGGTCCTTCGACATGGAAATCGCCGTTTTGATCGTCTGCCAAGAACGGTAATAATATCCTTTCTTAGGATTCGATTCGCGTGCTTTCAGCAGTAACAGCAACGCCTGGATAGTGCTCAAGCGTGGGACGTCCATGAAGCTCGACTCATGCCCTGACACAAATCATCAGCTACGTAGTCTGTGAGAAGATCAAGTACGGATACATACTACTGGCAAGCGCGAGCCACTGAGCACCCTGAGCAGGGTCATCGGACATCCTCGCTGCGCACGCAAATAGCGCTTCTAATAATAACGGCGAGATTGCAGTCCGGTCAGCGCGCCACTGTTGATACAGATGCGAGCGGTGGACCACAGGGACGTAGGGATGGATGTCGGCAAAAAAGATCTTGAAATACTCCATGGCCTCTTCATTCGGAGGCATGAGTTCCGGTGGAATCCTGATGGTCGAACCAGCGCCCGTGCTAAGTGGAGGAAGTTCATTGTCCAGGTCCTCTTGGACAGGAGCTCCAGGCTCCGTCAGTCCTTTTCTTTGCTGCCGAATGTATGGCGCTATAACAAAAACCATTAACTAAAAATGACCAGAGCAGCACAAAGTCAGGAAACAATCATACCAATGCCCGTTTCATCGATTTTCAATTCGCCCAGAGCTTCAGTCAGATTTTCCGCAGACTGCTCTAGATCGACAAAGACGCCACTATCTGAAGTCGGCAGCGATTGGGAGGGGCCCATCTGAAAATATTGGTCTTGATAAGGATGTTGGCGAAGTGCCATCTCCGGGGTCTGTGCATGTGCATGAGCATGGGCATGAGGTGCATACATGCTCGGATTCTGAGTAATATATGACGAATACATGCCGTATGACGGCATACTGCTCGTCAGCGACGGATCCTCCGTCGGAAAATTGGGCTGCGGGATAGTTGTTGGCTGACTCGAGGGATCTTGATAGCCCGTCTGGTCTGTCTCGGCGGCAGCTTGCGCGGGACTTGCCTGGTCACCATCCTGGCTTATTGCCGGCGGCACACACACTAATTTCAGCCTGAGACAGGCCGTACAGGGCCAGGTATTGGTTGTAGCGGCGTCGCATTTGATTTTTCTCTTTCGGCAGCCATTACAGGCGCGCATCACTATTACAGTCAGAGATTCGAATCAAATAGAATAGACATTTAGTAATGCATACCTTTGAGCCTTTTGTGTCTGTTATGTTCATCGACAAAGACGTAATCTAGCACGGGGTCAATGTTGAAGGCAAAGCAAAGACAGCAGGCATGGTAGAGGCTCACTCTTCTGGCCGTCCCGCTGGGGACCGGTTGGGGGCGTAAAACGATATTGTTGCATGGCGTATCACGTAAGCGTCATCAGACCGTAGAACAGAGATGGTCCAAGCTGCGATTTCAGTGATCGCGGTGCAGAGTGAGTGAATTGAGAGGAAGACAATCAGATCTCAGACATCTGCGAGTCCGGCGTCTTCAAAGAGGATAATTAACGTAGGCGAGACGTTCCGCAGCGCCAGCCGGGGTGTATGACTATGTAGTATGTATGAGTATGTATGTATAAATATATCTGTATGTGCTGGTGTATATAATATATAGATAGTATGTAGTGGTGGCGACGTCTCAGGAGCAGCGCGGGCGGACAATCGCTATGTACAGTCCAGAGGCGACATAGACTCAGCAGCGCTGGGCAGGGCGGCCGGCATGTGTTGTCTGTATGTCTGTCGTATATATGGCTGCTGTATATATGTATGTATGTATGTATGTATGTATGTATGTATGTATGTATGTATGTATGTATGTATGTGATGTGATGTGATATGATATGTCTGGACAACGAAGTACTCCGTACCGTGTGGGTTGTCAGATTGAAGTTCGCATATGCTCTAGGACGAAGATCATGAGCGGGAAGCCGATCTAGTGCGAAAAGCTAACTTAGTGATTGACCCAGAAGAACGAATTAATAAGCAATTGCGTGGCCAGCAGCCAGCACCAGCACCAGCAGGCGAGCTGGATAATATATCAAAGACTTGTCGTTGTAGTCGTTGTTATGGTAGAAGTTCATTCAAGATTGAAAGATGCGAGGAAGTTGTCACACCGTGGGGGGAAACCGCGAGCCGACTGCGCCGGATCGGGCTAGCGCGGCGTGATCTGGGGGTTGTGATTGGCCCGCGCAATGCTCCGCTGTGTATATACGCATCCATACATACGCAATACCCACACATACATACATATACATGTGTATACACTATACAGCGTATATGTATATAATATATAATATATATACTTCATCTGTCATAGTAGCGATATACATATACAGTACATGTCTGTACAGTATATGTACTCGCAGTGTATCGCTGAGCAGCGCGCAGTGACACTGAGCACGAGTACGGAGCATAAAGTTGCCCCACATACCCTCGCTACTAAAAGGACTAAAAGCAGAGGACGTTACATGACTCGAGTACGCCGTACGGAGTATAACCATCCTACATCCTACGTATATGCATGGGGCTAGCCTATTGCCTGCATATCTGCGGGTAGTTCCTTGCAAGTTTTATTTTCACTGTTCAGTGCTCACTGCTTACTGATCGATAATTGAATAATCAGATAAATCGATTTAAGGTGCAAATATTAAATAAGCCTTAAGCCTTAAGGTATTGTCAAAGGGCTGTGTTAAGGCGGTGACCCAGCGGGTTATCGCCGCTAGCCCGCGTTCGGTGCGCCCCAAGTTG
>JAMAFX010000108.1:0-84522 GCA_023625875.1 Trichocomaceae sp. PYS4502
CTTCAAAATATTTTGTATGGTAACCCGTCAAAATCGTGTATCAGTTGGGTGCGTGTATCAGGCGGTGAAGGACGGTAGAGTGACTTGTGTCGTTCGTATTGACGAAGATGGTTCGTGAACTTCGCAAATGTTTATCTAGGTATAAAGGACGTCGACGATGTTGATGTTAATGCTGACGCGATTATGAATGTGACAGGTCGACCGATATTTTGTTAGAGGGCTAATACATACTTTTATAACATCCATAATGTAAGGCGAACCCCTATTAACGAAGTTACTAAATCAAGTAGAAACTCGTCAACATGTGTTGGAACTTGGAACCCTACCTAGCACAATGAAGTAATCCTTCCTCTATAAATAATGTGATTTCTTGCGATTATCTAGCTAAACAGTCCTTCTTTCTCTATTTACACAGCTCAACGCTTATTGAAATTCAGGTATCGTGCCTATACAGCACTGTTAGTTGGGTTGAAATCAAACATGTAAGGTAGTTTACTCACCCCGAGGAAAAGAATGGCGATGTTGCTGACGACGAAGCAAGCAAAGATACCCAGATCTCTCCAGCGATTATCATAACTCAAGTCAAAGACTTCATAAAATTGATCTCCAACCTTGTACGCACAGTATTGACAAGCGCTTGTTGCATTGTTGACAAGATAGCCGGGAGCACCCGCTGCGAAGTAAGGAGCCATGTATTCACCACAAGTTTGACCATCAGGCGCAGAAAAGGTATTGAGTTCCGAACTTTTGCAGGCGACTTGACGATCATGTAGCTCCGTCACCACCATACCGCCAATTAGTCGAGTGAATGGGTCAAGCTGATACAACCATGCTCTCCAGAACTTGGGAATCTGAGGTTTAGGAACGGCCACACCACAGAACAGCGCAAAGGTGATGATCAGAGGAGGATTGAGTTGCGCGGAGATGTACGAACTTGGCGTGCTTGCTGCAACCATCTGACCCAATGTGACCGCGAAGAACTCAGTGATAAGAACCATGAGAAACTGATATCCGGCACGCTCTGAAGCACTTTGAAAGCCTGGGATATAGTATATTGGCAAGAAGAAAGCTACCGTGCAGAGTAAACTGTATGGAACTTCAGCCACTACCATAGCAATTGCAAACGCAAGTGATTTATAGGTCTTCGATGCAGATTCACGATAAGAAATCAATCGGGAAATCTCATACTTGGGCTCCACTTGTTGGATGATGATGGCCGGAATGACGGTTATCTGGAACAAAACGAAAACACGGTACTGAAGAGAAGACCGTGAATCGTCTAACTGGAGAAACATCAGACCGGTGAGAATTGCAATAACCGCGTGGACAAACAGCCTGGTAAATCCGTAATTTGGTGATCGCCAGAAGGACAAGTTCGTCCGCCGAACGACAGTTTTGATCTGATACCAGGTAGGCGTTGCGTACTCAATTTCTTGAGAAGAGCTCTCATTGGAACTGTTCTGTGCCATACGTTCATTCTTCATTTTCGTAATATCTTCCTTGATCTGAACCAGTTCGGGAGATTCACGCCATATATCACCCCAATCACGATCTCCAATTCGAGGAGTTTGGCCAGCGCCGATGGCATCAAGCATCCATTCAGCGGGATTTGCATTTGGAGGACATTCGGCCCCGTTGTGCCTAAAATAATCGATCAGAACACGACTATCTTCACCAATGTCACCAAAATAAACGCAATTGCCGCCCCTTTGTAACAGAAGCAATCGGTCAAAGCTTGAAAACAAGGCCGAGTTAGGCTGGTGAATGGTGCACAGAATGGCCTGACCAGCTGCAGCCAATTTGCGCAGGAACCGTACGATATTGAAGGCAGACTGACTGTCAAGACCTGACGTGGGCTCATCCAAGAACAGCAAAAGCTCAGGTTTGGCGGCGAGTTCCACGCCAATGGTCACTCGTTTACGCTCCTCCACAGATAAACCAACTTCTGGAAATCCAATAACCGCATCTGCCAATATCTCTAATTCCAATAGAGATATTATTTCCTCAACGTAAGCATGTTTCTCTTCTAACGGCACGTGATAAGGTTGACGAAGTTCAGCAGAGAAGCGCAGCGCTTCACGTACGGTCTGAGTAGGCTCGTGCACGTCTAACTGTTCTGCGTAAGAGGTGCCACGCTGGAAAGATGCTCCAGGCTTGTGGCCATCAACTAGGATATCTCCCGTGATAACGCCAATACTCTTTCGAGCAGCTAACACGTCCAACAGCGTTGTCTTTCCGGCCCCAGATGCCCCCATCAAAGCGGTCAGCTTGCCCGGCTGGACATAGCCATAGACCGAGTTCAGCAATCGACGGGTGCCAGATGGTACTGGTACATCGAAATTAATATCCTCCCAGGTTAGCACTGCTTTTGAGGTGATATGCAAATTCGAGGAGGAATCGACGGTTTCCTTATTCTGACGTCTCTGCTTTTTAGCAATCAATTCCTCGTTCAGCTTCTTTCGCTCGGCGTTCTCTTTCTGATAGAAGGTAATAGTTCTACCGCCTGCACCCCAGTTCACAGATTCTCCCAAATAAGCATTGGTGAACAAGAAGAAAGCAATCAATGCCACAATAATTCCAAAGTTACGCCAAAGGTCTCCGGTCTCGTAACTGAAGCCGGCACTGAGATAGGCAGAACCTGGAATGATGTTTGAACCGGGGGAACTTCCTTGGAGAGTACATGTTTGATGAGCGATATCACCATAAGAGGGCACCAGAGACGAGGTGGAACAAGTCAAAGTAATTCGTTTGAACTCGTTCACCATCAAAGCGGCAAATCCCAAACCGAGGGCATTGATGTAAAAGATCCAGCGCAACCAAACTTGCTCGCTTTGATACTGGATAAGGTAGCCAGCGGTAAGGACATACAGCGTAATGATGACGGCTGCAAATTTCATCGCATAGTCAAAATCAGGGCACATACAACCGATTGTTCGGAAGAATAAAGTCATGGAGAGATATCCGGTTATGATGATGAGGACGAATGTGAAGAAGGCTCCTGCATCGAGGACTAGACCGCACATGAAGTAGACCACAATACTGAAAACCAATATTTGCACGGCAGCAAAAGCAGTATCGACTAGGATCTGGGCGATCCATAAAGCACTTGGACGGTGGAATGTATAGGCTTTATGCTTGTTCACAATCGGACGACCAAGCATAGTTGAACCTAGCTCTGCGAAAGCTTGGAAGGCGTTGAAAAGTAGCGATATGAACAACAGTCCACCTCGAGTGAATGCGCCCGAACTGTTAGTTGGCAATTTGTACCAAACCGTCCCTAAAACAATGGCCGTGACAATAGATGTAGACCAAGAAACAGTCAAAGAGAATTTGTCCTGCCACTTTACAAGAAACTGGCGTTTCATCAGGGCCCAAATCTGAAGATAGAAGGGGATCGAGTAGACTGAAGACTTAGGGGTGTGCTTGCGTTTGGCTTCCTGGTGGGCAAGCTCGAATTCTTCGTAAACATGCTTTTCTTCTTGTATTTGTGTACGGTATGCTGCAATTTCCTGGTCAAGCAATGCGCGGTACTTGGACTCATCGAAAGCCTTTACCAAAGCATCCGGCGTGGATGGCACATTGTCAGCGTTGCGGCCATCTTGATATTCTCTTTCAAATGGGTCAGTGCAACCGGTCAAATAATCAGGCGTTGTTTGTCGAGGTTTCTGCATGAAACCAAGTCCTTCAAAATAAGCTCTTGCTTCAGGCGTAGGTCCAAAGAAGACTTGGCGGCCTTCATCAATGACCATGACTTTGTCGAATTGCTCATAAATATTTTCCGATGCCTGGTACAAGGAGACGAATGTTGTTGTTTTGTAGACGTTGGTCATGATCCGTAGAGATTTTGCGAAATCTAGGGCAGTAGATGCGTCCAAGCCTCGAGTTGAATTGTCCCAAGCTAAGACGGTGCCAGAAGTGATCATCATTTCTGCGATACTCACTCGTTTGCGTTCGCCTCCAGAGACACCTCGAATGAATGCATTGCCGACAACGGTATTTACTGTATGTTCAATGTTGAACATCTTCAACAACAGTTGTATGACCTTTTCCTTGAATTCTTTTTTCGACACACCGGCGGGTCTCTTGCCTGGCGTTTTGGTGTCGAGGGCGAATGCAAGTGTCTGGCCCACAGTTAGGGTTGGATGGTGGACATCATCTTCTTGGTTGTAAACAGCTTCACCGCGAAACCGTTCTGCAAAAGTATCGCTATCGAATGGTCCGTATGATACCGTACCATCAAACGATGTGTAACCGTAGCGTTGATTCGTAATGACTTTTAAGAAAGTAGTACAACCGGAACCTGGCCGACCTAGAACCAATACCATTTCTCCGGGCTTAAGTACGCCGCGTAAATTGTGAAGAATATCCACTTCCGTGCCTTGCCTTTGCAACCCAAGAAGAGATCTTATTGTAGCATACACGTTGAAAAAGCCGATTACGACATCTGGAAACGTCTGTACGAATGTCTTGACTCCGCCAAATCCTCGTACCGTGAGGCCATCCCAGATAACACCTAAATTTTCGGTCAGTTTCTGTCGATACATTTCACCACCGCAATGTTGATAACTTACCGATACGCTTCGGTTTGATTCCAGCCTCGTTCTCAGCAACTTTAGATCCATGGAGAAATGTCTCTAAGTTCCAAAGTTCATCAGACGATGCGTTTGAGCTGCCAGCCTTCTCAAGGTCGTGCTCGGATGCACGTTTCGACAATCGCCTCGTTTGCTGTGAGATGGTGGAGAACTGTCGATTGAGCTCTGCAAAATCCCTCTCCGCGCGCTCGACATCGACAGCCGATTGGGTGTGTGAGAGACCGGTAGTGTTGGAGGTTCTCACTTGTTCACGGCCGTCTTCATAGGTAACCTCAGTTGTTCTCCCACTCTCATCTTCCTTGGTCCAGAATTCAGCGTAGATAGCAGGTGACGACATTAAGCCTGTTGGATGAGATCCCAGCGCAGGCGCAAAAGATGGTCCGATTATGTCTGCTTTCTTAATGTCCAGGTAAATCTTCAGATTATATAATTATGATTATTTCCAGGATCTGAATAAAATTAGGATAGTAGCTTTGGCAAGGATGAAGGGAACTGCATAGCACCTAGGACCATTTGTGAAGCAGTGTGTAGGGTATCAGATTTATAAAGAGCGAAGAAAGAAAGAAGGAAGAAGAAAATAGCACTCAAAAACAAAAGGAAAAAGAGCGGGATGACTGCCGAGACCTGCCTGCTTTAGCAGCTCTTTCCCAAAATGGTAGTATCTACCTTATTTAATCAGGTCTTATTGGTTTGTAATCAATACATACATAAGAGGTGATAATAATGGGTGAGAGCAAATCTGTTCCCTAATGCACTTCATTTGCAGGGCAAGCTACTCGGAACCTTTTGCTCTGCCAAGTGTAAAATGTGTGCAACCCGGCTACATCTGTAGAGACTTTTAGAAGCGGCTCATGCAACCCCAAAGGTTAGTGTGTAGCTAGGCCTGGAGGGGTTTGGTGCGGAGATGTATTGGAATTTAACGTTTTTACACCTTCTATAGTAAGTTAGTGCATGTCCAGAAAGTGGATATTAATCTTTTTTGTTAATGCATTAACCCATTTGATCCAAGTTTATACCTATCTAGGAAATAAATTGATACAAATTGATATAAATTGATATAAAATTATAAATTTTCTAGTCAGGTCAAGCTGCACACTAAAGAGTTGCATGGGCTGCTGCTAAAAGTGTCTAGTTTTGTTTTACACTGAAATCTATGCCTAAAAGGTGCTGTGCAATTTAGAAAACATCTCAGAATATCTTGATTCTCAACTCCCAAGCCTGCTGCCCATGCTATATAATAGTCTCTAAGTAATCTAAGTTCTTACTAATCCTCACTAATACTTTCTTGGCGGTAGATTTGGTCTCGTTATTCAACAATACTGAGCACTTTGTTTGGTCTCCCCGACGATTGATCAATATGATCCATGACGTGATGGCTTTTAACTTCTCTTCCTGCAGGTGGCGTAAGCCATAATTTAGGTCGGTAGATGAAGAGATGGATGCACATGGATGAAATGGCATAGGTAAATCCCTCAGTAGCATGTAGAAGCAAACTTATAAGAGTGCACGAGATCCTCCAAGAGTCGAGAACAGATTTATCTACAATCACAAATTACACATATACGCAAAACACTTCACAAACTACGCAGTCCTACCAATCCAATCATGTCTACTACTTTGAAGAGACCTACCGCCGTCCAGCCTGGGGAGAGAGTCCTAGTCACCGGCGCAAACAGCTATCTTGCTTCGCATATCATTGATCTTCTTCTATCCCTAGGATATTTTGTACGAGGCACGATCCGTGCTGAGAAGCCCTGGCTTGATGAGTATTTTACTTCAAAATATGGCGCTGGCAAATTCGAAAGCGTTATCGTCCCTGACGTTACTCACAAAGAATCCTTGGTGAAGGTATTGGGCGATATTAGCGGCGTGTTGCATGTGGTATGGAGTAGCCCTAACTTACAAATAACAACATCACTCCAAAATACATATGGTAAACTAACGTCTTTCCTCTAGGCTTCGGATTTGTCTTTTAGTTCGGACGCAGACAAGGTCATCAATGGTGTTGTCAAGGCCACCCAGTCTGTTTTAGAAGCAGCTGCCGAGCAGAAATCTGTCAAAAGATTCGTCCTTACTTCATCTTCCGCGGCGGCTACTCTTCCAAAAGTTAATGTGGAGGATAACATCGTCGATGAGAGTGAGTTCTATATATTCTGTCATTACCACAACACGCTGATTAGATTAATAAATGCAGATTCCTGGAACGATGAAGTTGTCAAACTTGCGTGGGATGAGAAAGCTGACCCTCGCAAATCCTATTACGCCTACGCCGCTTCTAAGACAGAGGGTGAACGATTCGCCTTGAAATGGGTCAAAGAGCACAATCCTCATTTCACTCTGAACACTGTTCTCCCGAATCTAGCTGTGAGTACTGCCCTAATAGCCACCAATATTTATCTACCCGTGCCCACTCGCACCATTCCTGCGCTGGGATTCAGTCCTTGGTGCGAGTATGCATGCGCATTCTCTTTTCGTTACTAACAGGAGTAGATGGGGCCATTCCTTTCTCCCGATTTCAACGGCTCCTCTGGACAACTTACGGTTGATCTACTACGTGGCAATCATATGATAATGATGATGGCGGGACCTCGTAAATCTCCCGAAAATCTCTCAGCTGTTGGATATATGTTAACTGACGACCGCCAGAATACTATGTCAACGTTCAAGACATAGCACGTCTCCACGCCATAGCTCTTCTTGATCCAGAACTCAAATCTGACCGATTATTCGCGTTCGCCGGTTCTTTCAACTGGACTGAAGTTATTGATATTCAACGTAAACTTCGTCCCGACGGCAATCTCCCAACCCCTCCTGAAAATGAAGGCCGGGATCTGAGTGTGATCAAACCTGCAAAAAGAGCAGAGGAGTTGATCAAGACATGGTTTGACCAACCTGGTTGGGTTTCTTTAGAGCAAACTCTCAAGGAAGCGATTGATAGTGCTGGCCTTTAGATTCAGCAATAGCCCTGGAAGAATGGCTCTTGTATGAATGCTTTTGTTGAGTGGTACAGGTTAGAAGCACTGTGGGTTGGGTACCAGGGTTTCATTGGTGCTATGGTTGCCAATTGTGGGCTACTCTGGGATGTATTGTTCCTCTACATAGCCGTCAATATGATAGAGTATATTCTGCGTTTTCTTTTTGCAATGTCCATGGATAGCTATATATGCACATTGTCTACTCATAGCTATATAAATCACACAATCAATCCTTTCTCCTTTGTCCAGCCCCAATGCAGTGATTGTCGTGCCCGAGTTACTTATCAAAATCAAGACACTATCTCATGGACGCCTTTTGCTTGAATCAGTTCCTCAAGCAGAGCAATCAATTCCTCAAAGAAACGATGACGATTTTGAGAGAACTGCAACAACTTCGACGTCTTATTAAGAATCAATTGGAAGTGAACCCAAACTTCTTGACCTTTGCCAACTTTTTGATGTGGAAGGCAAATATAAGGTATGTGATACCTACGAGAGTAATCGAGACTCATCTTGTCTACGCGAAAGTTATCTTAGTAAAACCTTGGAACCTGCTTATAACGCACTCGGATATAACGGAACTTTACTATGTACTATATCCTGTATTACCCGTACGATTCTCCCCGCAAAATGTAAAGATTTACGCATTACTATGTAATATGCCAAGGCTATTTTAGTTGGCTGCCTCTCATCTAAAATCTGGTACTATGTATAAACTAAGGAATTTGTACTCCGTATGTACAGACTATTCTACGGAAAGAACTATACAGATCCGGTTCGATGGTGAACTTGGCTCTCATACAGATATATCATGTGGCCTTCCTCAAGGCTCCCGATCTCCCCTATTCTCTTCATGCTTTATATTGCACTACTCTTCCACATGGGTAATCCCAGAACTAGATTTGGATACGCGGATGATGGAGCTATCCTAGCAATTTCACCGACCCTCACAACCAATTGCGAGACGCTGAGTGAATCTCTACAGGAGGCAATCGAATGGGGCGCTGCTGAAGGAATCACTTTTGCACCAAATAAATACGAACTCATGCATTTCTCCCGGCATCGAGCAGACCAAGACCCTGCAACAACCCCCCCGGTCTCAACGGGCTCCGTCACAGTTACCGAAGCAACAGACCGCCCACACCTACGCTGGCTAGGGATCCTCTTCGACAAAAAGCTCTCCTTCCACTGGCATGTTCAAGAAATGACATCCAAAGCGCTCACTATAGCTAGCGCCCTCCGCTCGCTTGGAAACACGGTCCACGGAATGAGGCCACACCTTCTCCAACAGGCCATATCGGCCTGCGTCCTCCGGAAAGCCTACTTCGGCGCAGAGACGTGGTGGCCGGGCCGCACCCGTCCTCGTTCCCGCCCTCAGGCAGACGCTCCCCCAATCTCAAACCTAGTAAACAAACATCTAACGCACCTATCTACTGTCATTCTAACGGGGGCAAGGGCGGTTCTGCCTGTTTTCCGCACTACCCAGCTACCTGTCCTACACCGAGAGTCAGGGTTTTACCCCCCTGAGATTGAGCTAGATCAAATCGCCCGCACTGCATCCACACGCCTAAGCCGCCTAGACCCATATCACCCTCTTCGAAGACGAGCCAGAGCCATAGCCCGAATAGGCCACCCAACCAGCCGCTTCGCGCGCCGAGTGCTCGCACTCCCTAGCATGGAAAAGATCAACCCACTGCTTCACCCACCCTGGAGTATAAAAGAACCTAGAGAAACAGCCTTGATACGGGTAGGCGCCCCATCAGGCCTCACGAGAGAAGAAGCGGCAGACAACTTCCGAATATTCCTGCAATCCATCCCCGACAACGATATTATAATCTACTCAGATGGATCCAAATTAGAAAATGGTCAAACGGGTGGTGGCTTTGTCGGATTCCAAGGTGGCTCCCAATTTTTGCGTGGCTCGATGTCCCTCGGGCCTAATAAGGAAGTCTTTGACGCAGAAGCAGAAGCAGCTCTTGCTGGATGACCTTTACTCAGAAGACCGGGATTTTGGAAACTGGCGGATATTTCGTAAATTAGACATCTCTCGCCGTATGCGACCATGCATTTCACCACAACCCTGCAGTATGGGGTGAAAACCACAGTATCTTTAACCCATGTCGATGGGACGATCCCACCATTGCCACAAAGTGTCGTCTTTTGATGCATTTCGGTCTTGGTGGCCGTCAATATATCGGCAAAACAGTGGCTACAACCAACATTTACAAGCTTTTGAGCACGCTCTTAAGGCAGTTTGAGTTTGAGTTGGCTAGCGACCTGGAGCGTATGAATAGCTAAGGGTTTGTACAAGGGCCAGATTCCGGAGATGGTTAGTGTTGGATAAGTGACTTAAAGGGCCCGTTGCTGGTGAAAGCTAAGAACAAATAGCAGCCCTGAATATTGGATGACTTATACATGTGTTTCGCGTCTATATGTATTGGAAGTGTGAAGGCATGTACAAAGAGAGATCAGGGCTACCTAGGTAGAAGAAGTAGCAACATGACCCATGGATACTAGTTGAAGTTTGAACAAATCAAAAATTTTCCAACACGTTAAAACGTGCAAAATCTACAAGGGCATAACCATTAATATACATAGTAGAGACAATGGTTAGTCATTTACATTAAAAGAATATAACCTGCCTGTAGACAGCGTGTAGGGTGCCAGCACAGGATACCGAGATACCCAAATTTATTAGTGATTGAATATCTAGCAACATGTTTCCTCATTCTATGTATAGTCTAGTTACCTGTCACTGAATGAATGGTATTGAATATTGAAGGTTTCCATACATGCAATGATAAGAACCGTGAATTAATTGTCGGCAAATCTCTGCGCCAACGAATACACTGACAAGTCTGAAAAACTGTCAAGTGTTGGGACAGGAATTGCCGCCGTTGTGACGAATGTACCTGTCTTGGGTGCATCTGTAGAGTTTTCCAATGAAGAGGAGATCGGCGTTATCAGCTCTTTGATCTGACTTGGCAAAAGACCCATATCTCGACTTTCCTGCCATAATTTACGAGAAGCATCAAACGCCTTGTCTATTAGGCCACGTCGCAGATCTTCAAAGGCGCGAAACGCGTCTTGCAAGGGGGAGTCATAATATCGGGTGAGGATCTGAGAAAAAAAGATAGCGTCTTCAAGTGCATATGTCGAAGACTCATCTCGGGGTGGCATCTACAATTCGAGAAACGAAAAGTTAGCATGTTAGTTGCGAATCAATCCAACAGCAAGCGTGGGGTGCACATGATACATACAGCATGTGCAGCATCTCCCAGTAATAAAATACGGTCAATGTACCACTTCCGACCGGCTTGGACTTGGTATACAGGATAAAGCATCCAGTCCCGTGGCTTGTCTATCATCTCACGGAGACACGGTTGCGTACATTGCCTAGACCGCTCGCGAACCATATACCGGAGAGCAGTCGTCATTGCTCGACTGGTCAATTGGAACTCCATTCCAGAGCCGGCGCGGTGCTGGTCTACGACATGTTGGCTGACAGGCAGAATAGCTGCGATGAAGATCTTGTCGCGATTCTGATCGCAAAAGGTCGTCAGCAGTGATATCTGCCGTGAGAGATTCATGGCTGTGGTTTGGAAATAGAACGGCGACTTCATGGTACAGGCCTCAAAGGTAGATTGAATGAAGGAGATGCCGGTATACTCTGCAACATTTTGGGGATCGACGATTTGGGTGCGAGTGGGTGAATGGACGCCATCGCATCCCAGTACTAAGTCTCCCGTTGCAGTTGTTCCGTCTTCGAAACGAAGAGTAACGCGATTAGCATCATTCTCATCAGGGTATCCGTCAACGAGTTTTTTGTTATAGTGGATGGAGATATTCTCTAGCTTTTCAATCACCGCGACCATTGCAATCGTAAGACTGGAGCGCATTACTCTCCGGGCGACAAAGCGGCCATAATTGTTTCCGTCTTCGTCAGTAAATCGGACCTGGCCCAAAGAACGGGAAGTACGCAATGAGAACAGCTCGACAGAACCGACTTGGATGCCGCCTTCTGACCCCAAATTATCAAGTTCAGACAGAACGCCTAGTTCATCAAGCAGCTTCTGTGCCATGGGCGTGAGACTGACAGCTCCTCCGGACGTAGACAGCTGTTCTTTACGCTCGAAGATGGAAATCCGGATATCGGCATTGCGGGGCATGAGGTTCTTGCGGAGCGCAATGGCACTGGCTAGGCCAGCGGTGCCAGCGCCCACTATGAGGATTTCTCTCAACATGCGAGAAAACGGAGAGTATTTGTAGAGATGATAAATAGAGTTGATGCGACATCAAGGAGATAATCTGCAGGGTTACTTAAGGCTGAAGAAAGCAACCAGAAGAGGAGAGGAGGAAGAGGAGGAGAAAGAAAGGATTTGGAGAAAAGAGGGGGCGAAGGGCAAATAATTTACCGAGCTAAAGCCTACGTAGTATGCAGAATTCGCTCGGAGATGGTTCTGGTTGGCTGAGCTTATCAGAACTGCGTCGATCACCGAACCTCGCAATTCCTTCGGCTAGGGTGTTGGAAAATTACAAAAATTTAGTGTCATGTCAACTTTGACAATACCGCCAACTTCCAAGATTTGATATGTCACATGACTGTAATTTATTAGCCAATAATACTAGTGAGAGAACTGGTTAACCAATAATATAAGCTACATTCTATTCTGTATAGTAAATTACTAGTTTGTAATATGCTCCACTGCAGATGACAAGCAATTTTGTCAATTTTGACAAAAATTTACAGACCCACTTGACATGACAAATCCCCTGCATATTAACTAACTACTCCTCACTACATGGTACTACTGCGTACTATCCTGTGTGGTGACGATCTCTGGTTTTGTATTGTTGGTATCATTAGGAAAGCCATCTATGCATTCCATTTAATCAGATTTTCATCCCTACGAGGATTGCAGGGCCTGGCTTGAGATGGATAGTATTCAAGAGCCCCGCGCTTCTCGCCTTTTCGAGCGCCTGTCGCAACTCTCCGGTTACACGTGGGATCGTTCCATCGAGCCTTACTACTCGACCTACGACCACTGGCATATTTTTGGCCATCGACATTCCACTGAATATGACTCTTCAGCTTCGACGACAACCCCTTCGGGGTCGTCGTTGCTGGCTCGCAGCTCTCCAAGAATCCGAATGCGAGCATCGCCTCCTTCCGCGCATAGCGAATCCAATGCTGGATGCCAAACCTCGGTTCCAGTTGTAGCTCGTGTGTCAACTCATGTTCTGAGATTGGAACGAGAATTTCGTCTTCTCAAATCAATGGCACGAGCTTCCGATCCGCAAGATAATCATCACACCATCATTCCAATCGAACTAATTCGGTTGCCGGATGATTCTGAAGACGCCGACCCTCTCATCGCGTCCATTTTTGAGTCTCCTGGCCCGAACATACTGCCCAAATGTATACCGCTCAACTCCTCCTTCTTCTCGGCTATGGGAGAATGCGGTGAGGGAGCCCAGACTCCCATTGCAGTATTTCTCGACTTCGCCATTAACGCGTGTGATTGCCTGCAACATCTTCACCACGGACAGAAAATAATCCACGGCGAAATTCGGGGTGATACGTTCCATTTTAACCACGTAACCGGTGTTGTGAAGCTCTTCCACAGCGGAAACGGCGCAGGATCGTTTGATAATATCCTTGGTGGCGGCTGGGGTTCATTTTCTAAAGATCCGGCAGTTAGAAACAAATTACAGTTTATTGCTCCTGAACAGACCGGCCGGTTACCTGCAGAGCCAGATAGCCGAGCAGACATCTATGCCCTTGGCATTCTTTTTTGGATGATGCTCGTTGGTAAGCCCGCCTTTGGTGGCACTGGTCCAGTCGACGTCGTCCAGAGTGTCCTGGGCAACAGGCTGCCAACGGTTACTTCGCAACGGATGGACGTTCCTGACGCCATATCGGACGTGATTCTGAAAATGACACGCAAATCGGCCGCTGAACGGTATCATACGGGTTCATCGGTAAAGCGGGACCTCTCACAGATTCGTCAATTGCTCGAAAGCGGTAACAATGATGATTTAAAAACCTTCCAGATAGCACAGCATAATCCCTCATCCTTCTTCACCTTACCTTCGCATATGTTCGGTCGGAGTTCAGAATTTAATACAATTATCGACGTCGTCAAGAAAGTAAGTTCCTATCAAGAGCTTATGTTGGCAAAGGCGACTGTCCAGAATTCAAGTGGGTTGTACACACTTGACTCGAATTCCTCCATAAGCGGAAGCTATCTTGAGAACGTGGAAGTCGATTCCGTTTCCTCCAGCTCTGGCTCTACTACGCTGAAGACTAAATCGGGAAGCCGTTCCAATCAAGCCAAGCTCACTGTTTCTCAAGACTCTCACTCTACCAAGGAAATTCCGGACAACCACATACCTAGAAACTCCAATATGCATGGTCATGTAGATCCGTTGAATTCTCTACGCAAAAATTGGGTTGCACAAAGCTTTCGTCGCAATGGCAGGTGTGAAGTTATTACAATAACAGGTGAAATGGGAATAGGTAAAACCGATCTGCTGAACCGTATACAACCGGCCGTTCGAGAAGTGGGATACGTTTCTATGGCTCGCCTTGATCCAGGTCAAAAATTACCTTTCGAGCCCTTTAGAGGCATCCTTGCCAGTCTCCTCAGTCAGATCTTTTCTGAAGATGATGTAACAACCGAATATCACAGTTGCGTTCGTGCATCTTTGCAACCAATATGGCCAACGTTTCGTAAGGTTCTTGAACTACCTGAACATCTTCTTTCACTAGGTAGGCAAACTGTTCGACCGGAATCTGTGAACGTCTCGGCGACTCCACAAATTTCATCGACCAACGGAGAGCTACACAGAAGTGAACTTCATTCAGATTCAGGTTCAGACAATAACCCAAGCCAAAGCGATTTCTTCCTTTCCAATGCCGCCTCCAAGAACTTGCGATTGACGGAGACGTTTCTTCGGATCCTCCGAATTTTATCACAGTACAAAATGATCTGCATATGCATAGACGATATTCATTTTGCGGATGATGAGTCCCTTGAATTAATCCTCAACATCGTGAAGGCAAGACATTCTTGTGTACTGATACTCTCTGGCCGCCCGTCCGAGCTCAGATCTGAAGGTATTAAGTCACTTTTTGAGATAGGGACTCCCAGAGTTACCAGGATTGTCTTGAATCCCTTGGAAGAGGATGAAATCATGGGTTATGTGGCAACCACAATGCACCAAGAGCCGAATTCGAGTGTGAAATCCCTCGTAGCTGTTATTCAGGAGAAAAGTCGAGGGAATCCATACTACATGCGGATCATATTAAGTACATGCTATAAGAAGAACTATATCTGGTTCTCCGGGAAGAATAACCGATGGGAATTTGACTTGAATCAGATATTTACCGAATTTTTAACCTCTTCAGCTGGAGAAGAACTCGACTTCTCCTTCCTTCAAAGAAGTTTAGAAAAACTTCCTGCTCCGGCGCGTGCGATTTTAGTCTGGGGCTCTCTTTTGGGTACTACTTTTTCGTTTTCTTTGTTGCAGAAAGTCTTGACCAGTCCATTACTATCCCTCGATGCGGAAAGTAATGGCCAAGGTAATGGGAACTCCTCTGGTATAGATCTTGTCAGGCGGTCGGAGGCAGATTTAGTGGATGGGTTACAATTTCTCCTTCAGGAACATATTATCGTTCCCTGGGAGACAGATGATAAATTTCGGTACTGTCGACGTTCTAGGATATGGAAGAAAGAATATGCAAGCTAACTAATTGGAGCAGATTTGTCCATGATAGACTGGTACAAGTTGCACCCACTCTCAAGGAAAGTGATACGGTGGAGAGAATGCACTTCATTATTACCGAGGCCATGATAAAATCAACACCTGATTCCGAAAGTCGTTATGCATTGGGACATCATATCGCCCTTGCGTCACGTCTGATAGAGGAATCCGTTGCTAGTAGAATCGAGTATAGAAGGGTTCTATGGGACGCCGCGCAACTTGCTGCTCATACTGGTGCTGGGTCAACTGCTTTATGGCTCTTCCGTCATTGTCTCAACCTTCTTCAGGCCAATCCTTGGGATGCCAACGCGCCGGACGTGGATTTGAATGAGACTTTATCATTACATGTAGCTGCAGCGGAAGCTTTCTGGTCTCAAGGTCGCGTCGAGCAGTCCAAGAAATTGCTCAACCAGGTGTTTTTGAATTCCATGAGCCCGATACACAGGTCCCGGGCATGGGTGGTTAAAGCAAAAATACACTCACAAAATGGGAACCACCGCCAAGCGATGGAATCGTTACTTACGTGCCTGGATGAGCTTGGTGTCCATTTGCGGGAGCCTACAACCTTCGAGCAATGTGATGTTGAATACGGGAAGCTGAAAGCTTGCATTGACGTGAACTTTTACTCAACAGTCGTCCAAGAGGACGTCAACATGAGCACAATTGGAACTGTGATGGCTGATGCAATGGTAGTAACTTATTGGGATGATGCGTTGGCCTTCTATCGAATGGCAATTGAGATGGTTAAACTACACGTCGATCGTGGTGGTTTTATCCACGTCATCATCGGCTGTGCTCATTTGGCAATGGTTGCTTTTAGTCGATTCCGGGACTTCGATACAGCAGTGAGACTCAGCGATTTGGCACAAAGCCTCGCCGATAGTTGCACAGACACATGGCTCAAACATAGGGCTGCCATGATACACAACCTGTTCGTGAGTCACTTAAGAGTCTCGATGGAATCATCTCTGCCTGTCCTTGAAACTTTAATTGAATCATCACTGTTGTCTGGCGATCCTTATGTCACATTAATGAGCTTGTCGTCGATGGCAATGACTCGACTGTATTTGGGACACGACATGGCGCAGCTAGAGATGTTTTGCGATGAAAGTCCTATGGATATCCCAGAGTGGCCCAGTGACACTCGCGCGGGTGCCACCATAATTGGCGTGCGGCAAGTTACGCGGAGCTTGCAAGGAAAAACTGCGTGGCAGAGTGCTGAAGATGTCATGTCAGATGATAATCATGAATCATATGAGTTTATAGCGTTCTTAGAAAGCCACGCGAGTAACCCTGATCGCCCTCGCAATATTTATCATGGACTATCGATGATCCCTCTCTATATGTTCGGACATCATCTGAAGGCCATTGAGGTAGGAAAGTCCTTACTGGACACTGTTCCCAGCTTATGGTCAATTCGAGTGAGATATGCCGCAATATTCTACTTGGCACTCTCTTTGCTCACGGTCAGAGTTCAAAATACCATGGAAGATGCCCAAGAGGATCTGCAGACTGTGCTCGAACTCAAGGACGAGATCGACTTTGCACAAAGAGCGTGTAACGCAAATTACGGAATGTGGTCATTATTACTAGACGCTTTGATCTACGAAGTCCGTAGTGATACCACTTCTGCTCTTCAGGCGTATGAAGCAGCTCTCGATCACTGTCATATTCACGGATGGCCCCTTGAGGAAGCTCTTACTCTCGAGCTGCAAGGCGAATTCTTTATTCGACGTGGTATCAAAAGGGTGGCGTGTTCAGTGATACAGGAAGCTATTACCGCATGGTCTGCGATTAGTGCCACTGGGAAGGCGGCACAAGTTGCTGAAAAACATGAGTGGCTGCTCAAAACCATTAAATCCTTGAAAAATGTCGACGTTGGGTGCCAAACGCTAGAAGAGGAACTTGCAGTTAATCCTACGGCCACACAAGGCATAGCGGAATTGCATAATATCATTGAGCACGATAAGCAGCAACTCTGGATGGCGAAGAAGAGAAAAGCTCAAAGCGATCGACTTCTGGATATTTCAAGTGTTGGCCTAGGTGGGTCCGAATCTCAAAAGTATTTTTCTACGGATTTCTAACGAGTTGACGTTCAACAGATATCATTGATTTGTCCATAATCCTGGAATCAAGCCAGGTCATGTCCTCTGAACTACGAATACACAAACTCCTCACAAGGATGGTTGAGATCTTACTGGAAGCATGCAACGGCGCTAATCTAGCGATCATAGCGAAAGATTTTGAGGGCATTGGATTCGCAGTTGCTGCAGTAGGAGACCTCGAACACGGGAACAGCTCATATGTTGATGGTTTACCATTCTCTGAGATGAAGGACAATATTGCCCAGCATGTCTCGCACTACGTCATACGAACAAACGAGGTCGTCCTCATTCAAAACATCCTAGAAGACGACCGCTTCCCTAATGTCACTGACACTTACAAGACGAAATATCCTCTGGGCAGATCTGTGATTGCATTACCCATATTACACATGGATAATCTTATAGGTGTCATTCAGATCGAAGGCAGCCCGTCCTCTTTCACTCAGAGAAATGTTGTTGTCTTAGAGTTGCTTTGCAGCCAGATCGGCATTTCCCTTGCAAACGCCATGCTTTTCCACGAAGTCAATAAAATATCCGCTTCTAACGTAACGATGATTGAAGTGCAAAAGCGTGCGCTTGCTCAAGCTCGTCAAGCTGAAGAAATGGCCAGGATTGCTGAAGCGGAAGCCATCCATAATATCAAGTTGAAAGAAGAAGCAGCAAACGCAAAGTCCACTTTCCTTGCCAACATATCTCATGATCTACGCACCCCAATGAATGGAATTATAGGTCTTTCTGAGCTATTGAGAGAAACGGATTTAAGTAAGGACCAAGGCGAATATATGGAGTCAATTCGGATTTGCGCAGACACTCTTCTAGCATTGATCAACGACATATTGGATTTCTCGAAACTTGAAGTGGGGAAAATGAAACTGTCAATAGTATCTATGAATTTGAAAGATACTATATCTGAGGTAGTGCAGGCACTATTCCATGCTAATCGGGACAAAAAGTTGAAAACAGTTGAGAATCTGGACCAAATTCCTCCAGATCTGGTGGTTCTCGGCGATCCTGTTCGACTACATCAAGTCATTATGAATCTTCTCAGCAATAGCTACAAGTTCACACCCAATGGATCTGTCAGCATCAGTGGCAAAGTAACCCGAGCAGGAAAACGACGAATTCGTCTGGAATGCTCAGTATCTGATACCGGGATTGGAATTTCCGATGAACAAAAGTCACGATTGTTCAAACCTTTTTCTCAAGCCGACAGCTCTACGGCAAGGTCGTACGGAGGAAGTGGTCTTGGCCTGAGTATTTGTAAGGCGATTATCGAAGACGTCCTCGGTGGAACAATCTCGCTTGAATCCACTTTAGGAGTGGGCACAACTGTTACCTTCCACATACCCTTTCACAAGGCTCCCAGATTCACCAGGGAAAGAGATCAATTGCCGTTGCTGATCACCACAACTGAGGCCGCAAGCGAGCGAGAGATTCAGGAATTACCACAATCAATGATCCGCGACCTCAAAGTGATCCCCCGCGGTCAAATTCGGGTTTGCATTGCTGAAGATAATCTCATAAACCAAAAGATTGCTGTCAAGCTCGTTACTAGCCTAGGGCTACAGTGTGAAGCTTACAGTGACGGTCGACAGGCTGTTGATGCTGTGCGAATGCATTCCAATGAAGGCAAACCTTTCCACATGGTGCTAATGGATGTGCAAATGCCCGTTATGGACGGATACGATGCCACTCGTGAACTACGCAATGACCCAGATCCCGACGTGAAGGAGGTCTTGGTAATCGCCTTAACTGCAAGTACAATCGAGGGCGACCGAGAGAAGTGCTTTCATGTTGGAATGAACAACTATCTTTCCAAACCAGTCAAACTAGCTACGCTGAGAGGAATGTTGGGCAATTATGTCTCGGTGATGTCTTGACACGGTCCGGTTTGATTTGGGTGGGAACCGTCCAAGGAAATCCGAGCAAGAAGAGCATGGGAAGATGTCAAGACTCCGGAAACAAATGACCATATTGTACGATACCAACGAAACGTTACGTCGCGAAATAATCCAAGTAACCAGGGGACAAGATGTGGTGGTGGTGATGGTGATTGACATATATTGCTCAACTCCGATAAAATTTCAATGCTGTGTGTGGTATGAAGCTTGGACCTGTTCTGGAGTTTGTTAGAATTAATTGTGTGATAACATTTAGAATGTTTTTATAATGATCTTTCCTTGTTGTGAATACATGTGTTTTTTCCGTCAGAAGTATTGCAGTTTTGTAATTGCAAATACACGTATAGCCTAACATACAGGATGGCTTAATAGGGAATTATTTGATGTGAATTTAGTTCAGACTGGCTGCTGAAAATTGAAGGGAATAATTACATACAACTAATATAGTAGCTGATGGGAATAACTGTTCTGTTTTCTGTTACTCGTGATATTTGCGGAATATTTGATCAGACATGTTTTGGTAGGCTGAAAGGGCTACCATAGCATCACAGGATAGGTATCCTCAAAGAAACGGGTCTCTACTAGCCATGTAGCTAGTTTTTGTGCTCCTTTAGTAGTGCCCAATAGAAAAGAGATAATCTTAGAAGGAGGCCCAGGAGGATGAGGGGCTCATCTCTTAGCTATATGACAGAAGAAGAAGTGCAGTGATGCTTTTTATGCTCTGTATTGGCAGAGAAGATAAGTATCATTATTGTGACGAGGTCAAGCAAAAAGGATAGAATGACAATTTCATAAAATTCTAAGCTGAGAGAAGGAAGAAGAACTAATCTGACATGGCCAAATCCCCCATACTTATGTCCTTTCCTCCCAGCGAAATCCTCCTTCCTTCACGGCGAGCTCCGTTCCTAAGAATTCCTGAGACAAACGGCTCCTAGAATAGTCATGTTGTTACACAAAGTAGGCCGTCTGAATGAAGGTCAATATGAGGCTTTGTTTCATGTGCTATATTTGGTATCAAAGATCTTCCCGTCGGGAAGATCCCTGAGGCACCGATCCGCCTCCTACTAGGCACCTAGTAGGCTCCGAATAGAATCCTATGCGATTCCTAAGGGTCCGTCACAATTATGGTTAAAATATTCATGGTAGTCTATAAAGTCTCTATGACTAGTATAGGCTGTAATAATATGGCCAAGATTAAGTCGATTGAGTTGAAGCTCCCTAGGGCACTTAGGGGAGGTAGTTATTTCTAGATCTTAATATCTCTGTGGTATCACCTTCTATCATTGTGACTGATCAGCGGATATGGATTGATTCTTAGCATATCTCTTTAGCGAGGCATATGAGGGCTTATATGGAGGGGGAGAGGTCGAGGCGGCTCCCTCTTTAGCAGCGAGGTCAGCTACTTCATTTTTAGGGATTTTGGCATGTCCGGGGACCCATCGGATTCAGATAGATCTACTTTTGGTGTGCGGAAGCCTTTTGCGTAGTAGCTAGGCAGCTACAAGAGTGCGAAAAAATTCAAAGACTTCTTGAGAGAATCCTGTAGAGGGAGATAGAAGGCGTGTAGCAACTTCTAGGTTGTCAAGACAGATCCATAAGTTAGTGGAAAATTGAGATATTAGATATACTACTATAGCTGTCTAAGCGCTGGCTAGGGCAGCTTCTGCTTTGATATTGAAGACTTCTTTCCCATATCTATGTAAGAGTGAGGAGCGGAGGAACTAGTGCTATACTTAAAGTCCTGAGCATACCACAAATTTAAGCAGACTCATCATTTCACTATAAGAGATTTTGACAATTCAAAATTTTTGACAAATTCAGGTATAGCCAACTTTGGAGAGGCATACTAAATATAAAGCAAGGCTATGCTAGATGTCCTCACAGTTCGAAGGCATGTAGGAAGAACCAATCGCATTGCGTGTATTATAATATTCTGGAATATTTTTATGACGTCATGGGAATAGCTTCATATCCAGGTTTGCCGAGGTGTCAACATCCTTGGCAGTCATTGCCATGACGCGCGTAATGGGCCTCTCGAGTGGGCCATCTTTGAAGATCATGAAGATGGAGTTTGTCCCCTCCTCCTAGGCGGCCTGGACACATTTTGCGGCCGCGATCCCATGCATGTTCTTGTCGACAAATTTTAAGTGGGGCTCTCAGTCCATCCCAGCCATGGGCCAGTGATCCTGTGTTTATAGTGGGTTTAGGCTGATAGCCCTGATTCACTCCGTATCCACAGTCAATGTTTTAAGATAGCGCTCTCTGTCGGATTTACTATTTGTAGAGTCCATGTTCATGTGAATGAAAAGTTCTGAAGATCCAGGTAGTAAGAATCAAATTTATATGCTGATGACTGTGTTGAGGCACTAAGGAGCAAAGCCACTAAAATATAGAGACTGTGACGATGCCAATCTAGACCTCATAACAATCCATTGCTATGCCTAATCTAGGTGCTATTCAACGAGAATACAAAACATGAGGAAAGGAAAACAGGAGTAAGTGCGTGGTCGCGGAGCGGTGTTGACAAATAGACTAGATCACGTGTAAGGCTCCAAGGCATCCATCAGGCATCTATTGACTGAGCCGTCACATTTAACACAGAAATAGAGATATAAAAAGGGTATATTAGAACCAGTTATATATCTATATACTACATAGTAGATAGAACTTATATATAATTATATACGTATAATTCTCCTAACAATTTTTTCTATTTGTATTCTAATATATATTTATTGTATCTCACGAACCAATTGATGCGCCACGCACCTTCATAACGTGCCTTATGTATCTAGCTAGATAGGTTAGACTAGCCTCATTAGGTTAGACTCCCGGTCGGCACCTAACTCAAGGCGCCAACCGGTCGGATTCCTAAAGGGGATCATCTTTCTACCAATACAAACAGCTATTGCTTCATTTCCTTGTTTCTCGTGCCAAAGGCATATCACCAATCATCCTTTATTCCACTAGGAATCCACGCAAAATATTCACTGTGATGCTGAGTCCTGACTTCCACGTTTGGTTGAGAGGCACTACCTAGCAGCACTACGAATTGATGTCACAAACTAACAATCAAGGTACCAAAGGGAAAGCCTCAAAATCAGATGTCATTAGTTACAAGGTTTTTGTGAATAGCTTTATGTTCCCCTGCCAAGCATGCAAGGAACTGTGTCACAGTGTTATATTGTTTATATCCGAGCAATCTCCGCAGAGTTTCCAAATGTGGCAATCCCTTGCATCGGCAAATAACCCGAAGCTACAGCCTTCAAGGCTGTTCTTAGGCCGATAATATGCATCATCGGATGCATGATTTTGGATTTGATTTTGACAGATCATAAGGTATTCTCCCATGTCGTAATACCCAGAAATTTTGTTTCACACTCCCTATGCCAGCCGTAATCTGGTGTTTGATTCTGCCTGTTTTCTTCGACGGTTTCCCAAAGAGCCCGTCAGAGTGACCTTTGAATGATATTATTAACAAGTTTTTGTATTAACTTGGTCCCATAAGAGGTCATGTTAATTTACACAACTACGATGTAATGTGCGCATCTTGATTGGGAGACACGAGAGAAACTACATCTACGCTAGGAGGATGTAGAATGCTGTGATATGCACGTTCGCCAAGCGACTCTCACAGTGTATTTATTGTTTTCTCGTCGTATTGAGAAATGAGCGGAATTTTAACTAACACATTTCTATCTAGTGGGTGATCAGTGTTACACAATTATTGGATGTACTCCGTACCTTTGTATATCAGATTCGAAGAAGCTACTTCGCAGTGGACGCTTGGCTGCATGATAGAGACATGATGATACGTACAGTCGTCCCTTGCTCGAAATTAATACGTAGTGGATTCGATGATGCGGAGATCTTGATATTTCATATACCGGATCTACGATCAATATACAATTAGAATAAAAAACAAAACAATAGCTTGAGTTATCCTTGGAACAGAAGAGATATAAAAAGATTCAAAAACCTCTTCATTTGATTTGAATACATCTACCTTCAAGAGCCCAAGCAGACATATAAAGAGAATTCACTTATTAGAACATCTTCGTCAAGCAAAACTCAGCAATTTAACAAACAAGGTACTTTAAAGAATCCATATCTAGCAAAACGCATATATCTAATCTTCGACAGCCAGTTTACCTTTATCAATCCAGAAAAAATGCAATTCTTCACCAGTCTTACCACTCTCCTCTTCACCACCTTGGCCCTCGGAGCCGCCATTAACACCCGTGCCGAAAACGGTGCAAGCGACATCGACCAAGACCTCAATACAGCCACTTGCAGCCCTAAGGGCGGTGCCTGTATTGCAAACGAACTTGAATGCTGCTTTGGATTGTCATGCTTCGTCCCTCCTAAAAGTGGATGGGAGCCCCAGGGTGTATGGACTAGCCAAGGAGTTTGTATCTAAGCTCAGAAAACATGAAGTTAGATACCTAATTGCTATCCGGGAAGTCGGGTAAGTCTCGCAGGTGTAAACCAAAGTGATCCGTGGATATAACTACTAACTGAAATGCTAAGACATACCAGGCAAACGAAACGATGATAATGCAAGAAAAAAAACAGGATTTCAAGATAACATGTGGCAATTCTTGTGTATGTACCTAGTTGACTTCTGAAAATTTTATTCTAAAAATACAAACTTTTCTTTCCTCTCGCAACACTGGTTACAATTTAGGGCCTTACTACCTAGGTACAGTAGAACCTGGATAGAACATATGGACGGCCTCCGAAGATATGTTTGATATCAGCTTAATTAACTTTGATATAGGGGTGAAAAGGGCTCTAATATATTAATTTATTCCTAGATTACTTTTTATCTCCTGACCCAGCTTATTTCTGAGGATAATCAACTTATGCCCCGAGAGGCCTTCCATTCGTTATAGCCAGGTTCTACTGTACCTAGGTGTAATCCATGTCCTCTGTTCTAATGTGCGATTCTTATCCTCGTACTTGAATTTGACACTATCCCTCGTCCTGTGTTCTTCGAGAGACCCCAGTCCAGTTCCAAACCTTGTTCCAATCATCTATAATAGGTATTCCCCATAAATGACTACTCAGGTAAAGGAAAATCTTATAAAACCAGCAAAACCTCCATAATTTACGTGCTATATCCCTTCCATGTACCTACCTAGGTAGTCATGAGAAGCTAAAATTATATTGATATATACCCGAAACAAGAATCATTCAATATCATTCCAACAGCTTCTTCAACATCATTCTCATTACTGGGGAACTAAATAATCATCAAAATAGACGTCAAGCACTCAGCCCCAGTAAGTAGCGTACCTGCTTCGCCCGTCAACAACCTCAATGAACTTCTCTGCGATGATTGAGTCGGTTTTAGTAGATGGATGAAGTGAATTGAACCAAAGAAATGAATCCTGGTTAGGCAGACGATAGCAATTGTTTCCATTGGCATCGCAATGGTCAATGTAGCCGGTAACGTTGGCCGGTGAAGCAAGATATTCGTCGGGGTTGAAGTAAATATCGGCAATCTAAGAGCAAGTATCATGGTTGGTCCGGGGCTTTGACTTTCCTCAAAATCTAATGGCACTTACTAAGCTATACATATCCATAAGAGCAAACTTAGCACCAGGATATCTGTTCTGGATCAGAAGTTCAAAAGGGAGCTGGTATTTAAAAATATCATTGACCGTTGTCACGCTTTCCCACATCCTGTATGAAATTTCTGTGACATTGGTGCTATTGTTCCCTTCTTGAACGGGATAGACTCCACCCCTTTCTGGTGTTGCATAGAGGGGGGCAAGCTGCAGAGGAATGACATTCTGAAGCACAAAGAATCGAGCACCATTCGCATATACTTTGTCCAATGCTGAGAACACACAGTTGGTGTAGTCTGGAATAGTCTTCCCTGAAACCTGAGAGTCTGTGAGGAAGGCACCACCACCTAAATCATTTGTCCCAATCCACATCGTATAGACGGTTTCCCAGGGAGGAATATCCAAAAATGGAACGCCGTTCTCGACGACTTTGCTGTCTGCGATGTAGGCCGGTACTTCATACTCAAGAACTGATGGATAGTTGCTATTTATGGAACTGACCCAACGAGGCGTGAGGTCGTTAGAGCAGACAGCACCACTAACGGCGTAGTCGTAAAGGTTAACTTTTGTAGAACTCGCAACGTAACGTGCCCATGTATAGCCACCGGACGCAGTATCATTGCTCTATGAACAGGTCAGTTTGATACAATTGTTTTAAACCCTCTTCATGTACACAGGTATTGGAGTACCTAGCTAGACAATTATTATAAAGAAGAAAAAATTGATATATGACACAGACTTACCGGGGGATCAACCCAACCAGGGGGCGGAGCAGACCCATTATGGGTAGCAAAGTAATTGTACCGGCTCTCATCAGTATAACTGTCACCAAATGTAACCAAGCTTTTAAACCCAGCGAGATTCCAGCTTGAACTGCCACGGTTATTTTGACGACGAGGTGATGGAGCAGCTGCTAGTGTGAGCTGACCCAACAACATCGGGATGCAAACGAAGTTTAAGATACGCAACATTTTGAATCTTGATGAAAAAGACGACGCATATCATCATTTCTGACCATGAACAATGACTGCATTTATCTTCTAAGGTGACTTGAATGCGGAGAGGATATGTCACCGCTGGATTCCCCGCTCCATGACAGCCTGAATGGAAAAAGCGATTGCATTTGTTCTACATAGTACATGGATTCTAGCAGCTTGTGTGAATATCCGTTGGTGGAAAATCTATCGGATTCTTGTTTAGTCTCAAAATTACACGAGGAGGCCATCTGCGATATCCGGCGCTCTGGCATGTACATATGATTCTTCCGGAAATATAACTAAGACAGACGATATATGAATATATTAAGGATTCAAAGAATCAAAGATTTGCGGAGGATTTGTGCAAGTCTACGAAGTACTCCGTAGCATGATCCATGTAACCTCCCTACTCCGTATGTCTCCTTCTTAATGTCTTAATAATGCGGGGCGTCATAACAGAGGTCCGAGACTGGCCCGCCACGTAAGCGTCTGAGCGATCGCAGCCTATGATTGGATATTAGGTCATTAATGGTTAATAAACTAATAATCCTTCTTGATCGTTTCTTTTTGCACAATAACCTTGTAGTTACTGGCTACTCCGTACAAAATAACTGGAAGTCGGTTAGCGCGTTTGCGAAAAGCGGCTTTTTGATTCTGGAATCTGGATCCTAGTAGATACAGTGGATACTACTACGTACTAGATACTAGTACGTAGATAGCCTCCAAGCGCTTACTCAGAACTTTACTTATCATTTGTAGCCATAGTCATACTACGTAGTAGCTACTAGCCATACTCCGTAATTAAAATTAGGGCAAAGATTGACACTCCGACTTCCTAATTAGGTTAGTTCGTATAGAATAGACAGCGAACGCCGAACGGGAGTCTAGTGGCTTGGCCTTAACTGATTAAGGCTTAAGCTTATCTTATTATATTTTCTATTCGGACTACGAATTGCTGAATTCTAAGCTATATTCTTGCAAACGCTTCTCATTTATGATTTATCATGCGGTCTTAGTAGAATTAATACGTTATAACCAGGGTCTACTGTAGTAAATCCTACGAAGACCTACAAACTAACCTAATCGGGAAATAGAGGTGTGCACTGGCAGGATCAACGGGGGTGTGGGCCCTACTTTTTTGTGGCTCTTTCACTTTGGCCTATAAAAGCTTGTGCGTTGAGCTGGCGGAGTACCTTGGACGAATGGCAAAACCAACCATCCTGGAGGACCTGAACCCCTGCAAGCATATCAAATTATCAATAATCATGCCGTGCCTCGAGACATGCACACTAGCTGGCTAGTGTGAGGGATTATAAGGGGATCGGTCGTACGATTCATTTCATTTCATATTTCTTTTTTTAAAAAAAAAATAGCCGAAGCGTTTTGCTAGCGCAATCTCGGCAGAGTCCAGACACACCAATATTAGTACATAACTAGTACATACGTACTGCATAACTACTGAGTTAGTTACATAGTAGTTAGTACATAGCTAACATAGGAGTACGTACTCCGTAGTTACTTGTTGCATACGGAGTACAGCCATCCTGTTCGACAATAGATAACCTGCATCCTTCGATCCTTAGTGTGTCAAATGGCAAATGGGCTAGAACGCCGACGCAGGAATTGATTAACCTCTGCATGGCACATGCCTTGAGAGCCATGATATGGATTTCCTTTCCTTTCCAATAGGGTTGCATGATCAACCTTGGAAGTAATTAACTACGTACAGTTAGGAAAGGTTGAGAATACCGCTTTATCCCAGTGGCTTTCATGACGGAATACGGAAATCCTCGCCCGATATGCAACAATTTGCTGGAGCAGCAGAGCTACTGTATTTACTCTGATTCCTTTTCCATTTTAACAGTACACAACTAATGCGACATCTCAATCCTGGCCTGCAAATAGTACGGAGTACATA
Source organism: Trichocomaceae sp. PYS4502 (assembly GCA_023625875.1). NCBI lineage: Eukaryota > Fungi > Ascomycota > Eurotiomycetes > Eurotiales > Trichocomaceae > Trichocomaceae sp. PYS4502. The sequence goes on from JAMAFX010000108.1 coordinate 27,809, forward strand.
CGTCCACCCAACTCAGGCCCCCAGGACGTTTACGCAGACCCTGGATCAAAGATAGTAAAAGACTAACTATGTACTCCGTAGTTCTGTTATAATACATACAAATATCTTCTTCGTACACAACTACAAAATGAGAAATGATTTCATTAATAATGTAGTGTATGGCGATATCTTGTCTCCAACCTCCACACATGTCCATCTTTCATCGACCATACCGTAAACCGGAGAATATCTTCAAAATTACTCACCATATAAAGCAAAGCCTCAATGGGGTCACGCTTCGCATACGACACCAACAAACCTGCGGTTGGAGTGACCACCCTCGTGCTTCTGGTCTCGGTCATCCTGTCTGTCTCGGCGCGACTGGGAACCAAATATGGATTATTCCGGAGGCTCACCCATGATGATCTCGCCATCATAGCGTCTCTGTTATTTGCCGTCCTTCAGGACACTTCCATAGTTCTGGCGGTGGATTCTGGCTATGGAGATCACCGCGACGATGTCTCCGACGGTGACTTGAACCAAATAATGAAGGTGGGTTCGCGCACATGCCTCTCTCATCTCTCTCTGCAAGACTAAGACATCGATCGGCCGGCAGAAACTCTTTGCAGCTTCCTTTTTCTATATCCTGAGCCTCCTGCTCTCAAAACTGTCCCTGGTCCTGTTCGTTCAAAGTGTCACGCCATCCCAAAGAGATAAATTGATTGCTCGAGCGGTCAAGGCCATTCTCCTGGCCTGGGCAACTGTAGCGATCTTCGGCACTGCATTCCAATGTTCCGTGCCGCACACTTGGGATATTTGGAATGGTCGATGCTTCAACCTGGTGCGTCTGCTTTTATCTGCCTCCTACTCCGAAGCCACACCAGACCATTACTCATTATGATACCTGTACAGTTAGCATGGCGCTATTTTATTTCAGCCTCGAACATCGCTACCGATCTTCTCGTCATTGCCCAGATAATAGTGCTGATTATCAACATTCAAACGTCGCTTCCGCGCCGTCTGAAGTTTCTGGGGATCTTTGCCCCTAGAGTTTTGTAAGTGGATTGTCCAACCCGTGTTTAAACTGAAACTCATCACAGCCCTTTTTTCCTTCACATATATAGCGTGATAATCTCAGCCATTGTCGAGCTCATACTCCTGAGGAAAGCCACGTATACGAACGACCCGACGTACCGCATGTGCGATCTCACCATCATCAGTGTCGTCATCCAATGCGTCAGTATTGTGACGGCCTGCTGGGCCCAGCTGATGCCTTTTCTCTCCTGGATGCAATCCAACGGGCTCCGGCTCAATGATGCCCAAGACAAGCCTTCTTGGTCATACAATATGTCCGTGCAATCGCAAATTCAAACGAGCTCGCAGGGCCGAAAGAGCAGAAACCACAGAACCTCCACTGCACCGGCGCGACAAGACCAAATCCTTGTCACGCAGGAGTGGGATGTTCAAAGCCAGTCGAGCGCTACACACATAATGAGGCAAGAGGAAGAGGAAGAATTGCCGTACAGCGGCAGCATGCAGCGGTCAAGCGACCAAAGCAGCTAGATACTATATTTGTGTAAATAGTATGTATCTCAACTGGGTGGATATGGATAAATTCTTTTACATTGCGCGGTAATTAATACTGTGATGAAAAGTCACTTGATCCTAATGATATATGTATATCTCGGAATAAGAATAAAACATAGATTCAGACACGAGACGTGTGAAAGAAAGATCATGCAGTCTTCTTCCAACGAGCCATCGACGCAACATCAGAGCCCGGTAAGCTGAAATCTACAAAACCGTGCTTCCGGTACAACGGAGCACCCTCCTTGCTGGCGTCCACATATGCAGAAACGCCATCTCGATCAGCCAGATCGCAGCCCCATTGAACCAGCATCGAGCCAGCGCCACGCCGTTGATAATCGGGGTGGGTGCCGAGCGTATCCAGGTCTTTTTATATTTTTTCACGTCAACGATGCACAGGTATTCTGATTTTTATAGACGGAGACCAATCCTTACAGTAATGTTTCTCATCGCCCATTACGCGCTTCCTCTCCTTCTCCAGGGCGTCGATGAATTCCTCGCAGCGCCCATAAGGCGAGCTGGGATGCCACACCGGAAAGCGACGGCCTCGTTCTTCGGGCATGGATAGGTCCCATTTGCCAAAGGCAACTAGTCGCGGGCGGCCTTGTTCGTCCTTGGACGCCGTGTCAACCACCCGCAGGTACTTCTGGAACGGCTTCGTCTTGAAGTCATTCAGGTGCCAGTCGTTGAGGACCCATTGGCGCATACCCGGAGAGTCGGGGAATAGCTCTCCAATCACCGGCTGCGTGAAAGCTGCGAACCAGAGGTCTCGGATGGCGGGGAGGTCTTCGATGGTCGCCTCCTCTAGTACGAGAGAACTGCTAGTAGCCGTCGAGCCCATTATTTCTTCTTCTTTCTTTTGCTGTTGTTGTTGTTGTTGTTGTGCTGACGGGAAAGGAACAAACTGGTCTGTGTGCACTGTGAACGAGTATTGTAACATCGAAGACCTTACACTAGGCTCTGTACTAGTAAGTTAACTAAATACGCCCGGCCGCGGACCGCCGGCCAAAAGATAGTGGCATTTGCAATATAAAATTATAAATTATATGCCTGCTGGGTTGGGTCCATAAACCCGTAATCCCCGTCACTTGTGGCGTTCTAGACAAGTTGATGCTCTGCACTCCTCCGTATTGGCAATTTACATTGTCTTGTTGGACTCGTAATTCGTAAATTAGTGCATGCAACGCTAATATACTTGGTGCATGGCACTGCATGTACCTCTTTCTAAAGACTCTGGCATGTGATAAAGAAAGTCGTACAACGAAGTTTCCTGTGTACGTTTACAAATTTAGCGTCCATCCTGCAACTAATCAATCACTCTACTTTACGGAGTACCTCCTCTTCTTCCTCTTATTTTCCTTTCTTTTCCTCTCTTCTTCAGTTCGCAGTCAGCCGAATTTAGGTCCTGAGATCTGCATCATTCCCGTGTCCACCTGTCTTTGTTGACGTCAAACACCACAATGGGCTACGAATTGAAAAGCAAGACGCCTCTTTCTAGTGAAGACAGGGTGCAGCCGCCATCTGCCTACGATCGCGACGATGCGAATCTACAACGGATGGGAAAAAAGGCCGTCTTGAAGGTGCGCCTGTTCCTGAACCAACCACCATGGCACCACCTGACCTGTTTACACTGTACTGAACCGTACTGTACCATAATCATTAGAGAAACTTCAATGTCCTCTCCATTCTCGGTTTTAGTTGCACTATGCTAGGAACTTGGGAAGGAGTTCTTGGGTAAGAGATCTTGATGCTATGGTTTCTAGCAATCCAATACATTGCCTTTTGCTAATTGATTGATGAATTGTCTAGCACATTTACTGAACCTCTTACAAAGTCTTACTCTCTCTCTCTTTCCCTCTCTCTATCCCTCTTGTAATCCTTCTCTGACAAACAGCAGTGGGGGCTCTGGCGGTGCTATTTATTCGTTCATTTTCGCCTGGATTGGGACGTTTATGATCTTCGTCGTCTTCGCGGAATTGTCCTCGATGTAATGCTATCTTTTTTATTTCTTCTTTCTCTATCAAAAGGTAGATTGAACAAGAACTCACCATCAAATCAATCCAATATAGGGCGCCGACCTCCGGAGGCCAATACCACTGGGCAGCCATGCTTGCCCCAGTTAAACATCAGAAGATTCTGAGTTTTGTGACGGGTAACTCCGAGACATCCACATACACATATGGGCGATATATTTTGACTGACTGAAACCTGTACTACAGGATGGCTTTCTGTAATCGGCTGGCAGGCCGCTTTGGCCGCGTCTGCCTTCATGACAGGACAGATGATCCAAGGGGTAGCCGTCATTGGCAATGAACTCTACCATTCTCTACCATACCAAGGCACACTGATTATCTGGGCTGCCCTGGGTTTGTCATTGATCGTCAACCTCATTGGCGGCAAGCTTCTCCCTCGCATTGAGGTGGTCATTTTGGTTATTCATATCGTTGGTTTCTTCGCCATCATGATAACCCTCGTGTACATGGCCGAACCAAACACCGCAAAAGAGGTGTTTACGACCTTCCAAAATGGGGGAGGCTTTGCTACCCAGGGATTATCATGGTTTGTGGGCATGACAGGCTGTGCTTTTGGTTTTGCTGGCGGAGATGGTGTTGTGCATGTAGGTTTCTTCTTACCCCCCTCCCCTTGTTTGGCTCTTTTGCGTTTATTTTCACCAAAGAAATTTTTTTTAACAATCTCAATCAGATGGCGGAAGAGATTGCAAAGCCCGAAAAAGTCATTCCTAGGGCACTGATGCTAAGTATTGCAATCAACGGCTGCCTCGGCTTTGGTATGATAGTTGCTATGATGTTCTGCGCCGGGCCTGATCTCGGCGGAAAGTTGGGCGAGATCACGGGCTATGACTTTATGGGCATCTTCATGGAAGCAACAAACTCCGTAGCCGGTACATTAGTCATGTGTGCAATCGTGATCATTTTCTACGGTTGTGCCATCATGGGTCTTTTGGCGGCCGCATCTCGACAGCTTTGGTCTTTCTCGCGAGACAGGGGAGTACCAGGATGGCGATGGTGGAAACAGGTGAGATTTCTTTTTCCCCCTGGAAATAAAAAGAAAGAAATAAATAGATAAATAAGAGCAAGTGCTAACCAACATACAACCAAAAAGGTTTCCACTACAAGACATTTACCTGTCAACGCCATCATCGTTTCAGTGACTATTTCTGTGCTTCTGGCCCTGATTAACCTCGGCTCCACCATTGCCATGTACGACGTTGTGTCTTTGAGTGTGTCCGGCATCTACCTTTCGTATCTCGTCGTTGCCACCTTGCTCTTGATTCGCCGAGTGCAAGGCCACATTTCCCAATTCAATGATTCTGAGGACGATATCGTCAATGTGCCCGGAGCGAAGCTGGTATGGGGGCCGTGGCATTGTCCCGGCATCCTGGGTATCGTTATCAACGCGCTCGCCGTCATCTATATTATTATCGTGGTCTTTTTCAGCTTCTGGCCAAGTCTTATGCACCCAACGGTGGAGGAGATGAACTGGGCCATTCTAGGAGTCGGCGCCACCATGTTCTTGACCATGATATACTTCGTTTTCCATGCCCGCCATGTCTATACTGGTCCTGTTGTGGAACTGTAGACTGTATCGTATCAAAAATTGTATTCTTTTAAGTCGTTTGTCTTACTATACATATCTAGATGCTAGCTAGAATAATTATTCATTGAATCAACCTGAAAGCGGTGCAGGGTCTATAATAATATACCTGCTATATTGTCTACATTCAGAGTCGCAACCTTCTTTTGTCGCACTGCTCGTCTAATTATGAACCAGATGAGACGACAACTCGACTTTCGAACAAGGAACAGTTTCGTTCACGCCCTAGTCCTCATCTTCATCTCCATGCTCATGTCCACCAAGAGCCTCGTATCTCCGGATCTGACTCTTAGAGGAGGGGGCTTGGTGTTGACGCTAAGAACATGACATCTCAACCTGGTAAATACTATGCTCTGTTGCCCGAGTCCGCAAGTCAGCTCGAGGCTAGTTCCTCTACTTCTGGGGCAGCAGATGGCTATTTCGATGATGCTTAAATAAGTGACAGCCATGACTCTCTCCACACTCTGTTCTCCGACTTCACGGACGTATGACTGGGAGTACAGATTGCCAATTCGGACGGGCTTGTCATGCCACTTCAGTAGCCACAGAGTGCGATAGTTTCTCCGCAGCACGACGTGGACCCATGTGATGATAGCCCCGAGCCTGATGAGCTCAGATACAAGGGCTCATCTCTCAGGAGATCCTTGAGATTAATTTGCGTGACTCCTATCATCATAGACTATGACACAAGATGGTACCCGGGAGTTCTTTTCTGTGACTACATAGCGGCATGCATCCACAAGATACTTAGAGAGCAAATGGCTGTAGTCTGCTTGTTTGATGGCACAAACCAAGACTTGCCAAGAGAACGAATGGAGTTTCAAAGCTCATGGGATATTCCCTAAGACAGATCATGCACGCACAGGGCCAACTCTCGGAATCAGGGCTGCCGGCCACCGCTGCAGCTTGCCATAAGGGCACCGACAGTGGTGAAGTCACTACCTAGAGGCTAGGTAGGCGATGGGAGGTTTGTCCCCGAGACTGGCCACAACAGTAGGGAAACTGCTATCCGGAGAGCATGCAACTGAAAAGCGGGCGGCCGTGCAGTATGTACGCCGGAGTAATTATGGGCATTGCTGAGCCCGCCGTGCCTTGTTGCGCTTGCACAATTTCTGCTTGTAGATGCTGTAAATTCAAGGTTGAAGGTTGTGGTTGATGAGTCGGTGGGGCCCTGACCCACTTACCGTGACTTACGTAACTAGTCCGGGATTCCGGAACGAGTCGAAACGACGTCGTTTCAAGCAACTACTACTACTACTTACAAAAAAGGCACCAGCTAATAAGCAACCTGTTATATGCGGGCTATGCCTTGATCCTGGATTATGCGTTGCATCTATGGTAGTCTGCTTTGAGCATTAAACAGCCCGCCGTTGCGCCGACGTGGACGGAGACCAACGTCATCAATGCGAGCGGGGGAACGAGAAAGTCATATTGGAATCACTAAGGCTGTTTTCCTCTGGGAGAATTGGTGTACTTCCTTGTGAAAAGGAAAACAAAGAATAAAAGAATAAAAAGGGAGGAGATATTTGGCAAGATGTTTGCTTCGAAACGATTGGGCAAGGTAAATCCACTTATATGCTCTAAGTATCACCGGTTTCCTTGACTTACGGATGGAATATAGGAGCTGCTGAAGGTCTGTACAAACCATACTTCAACTACCAACTACATCATGTGCACCCTTTGCCACCAGAAAACCGGGAAAGCGCGATACATCCTTTACAAGTTACCAAGCCAAACATCTTGCGTCCAAACTGACCTGAAATGATTCCAACAGATGAAAGATCACATGCCTCCTGGCATAGAGATAGTCCAAGCCGAAAATTTCGAAGAGTGGCTCATGGAAATTCGTGTCCTTGACTCTAATCCTCTGTATCAAGACCAGATTTTTCGACTGAAATTCAGCTTCAGCTCAAGGTATCCTATAGGTATGTTGGATACCAGACTTCTTCCTTAAAATGAGTGCCTCGCTGACACCCAGTTCTTCCTGTATCCATAGAACCACCGGAAGTAGTATTCGTCAAGCTACCCCCTTCGTCGGGTACCCCGCGTACCGTTCCTATTCATCCGCACATCTACTCGAACGGCTTCATCTGCCTCGATCTGCTATCGTCCGCTGGGTGGTCACCAGTTCAAACCGTCGAAAGTGTTTGCATGAGCCTACAAAGCATGTTGACAGCGAATAGTAAAAACGAACGCCCACCTGATGACGAGGATTTCGTTGCAAGAAACAAACGTCGGCCTAGGGATGTGGATTTCTTCTACCACGATGACAACATCTAAACTCGTCGAAAATATTAATATATAAGATACAAAAGGGGATTATATAAACACCAAGATCGTTCTTCGCCTTCTTACCTAAGTAATTCTATGATTGAACAGGGCCCTGTGTGGAGGCCATGGTTGTTGCTCAAACGAGTCAAACGCGCCCCTGTTTCAAAAACGCACTCTTGTCATGAACCAACCCATGAAATAAGACTGCTGATTTTATTATTTAGTTACTACTTATTACTTAGTACTTACTCACCAAAAGATACAACTTAGATTCTTGATGGAGCCATTGGTCGGTTTTCAGCCCATATCTTTCTACTGACACTATAGCTGTACATTCAAATAGAAAAAGAGACTAGCAGGCCAGCCATAACATGGGAAATAAAGTTGACAGAAAAGTCGAAGTAAAACATATCAAAACATCGGTGGGAAAATAAACGCCGGTACAGGGCTACACTGTAAGCAGCCGTATAAGTCTTTCGTTCTTTAATTGGTTTTCTAAACAATTATATTGCGACATGATTGGGAAAGGGAAAGTCTATCGGTCGACTTCGCCAAACACCAAGTCCATAGTACCAATGATGGCAACGGCGTCGGCGAGCAAATGGCCTCGGGCAATCTGATCGAAACCTCCAAGATGAGCAAATCCAGGAGCACGGATCTTGCAACGGTATGGGCGTTCACTGCCATCACTGACAATGAAGACACCCATTTCGCCCTTCGGCGCTTCGATGGCCGAGTATGTCTCACCAGGGGGGACGGAGTATCCCTTGGTGAAGAGCAAAAAGTGATGAATCAAGGCTTCCATGTTCTCCTTCATGGCAGCGCGAGGGGGTGGGCTGATCTTGTAGTCTTCAACCTTGACTGGACCGGCCGGCATCTTGTTCAAACATTGGTGAATAATACGGAGGGATTGACGGAATTCTTCCATACGGCAGAGATATCGGTCGTAGCAGTCGCCGTTCACACCCACCGGGACATCAAATTCAACTTTATCGTAGGCATCGTAGGGCTGGGACTTGCGAATATCCCACGGCACACCAGAGCCCCGAAGCATGACACCAGTAAAGCTCATGTTGAGGGCGTCTGCTGCGCTAACAACACCAACTCCTTGTGTTCTGGCCTTCCAGATACGGTTATCTGTCAATAGTTCTTCTGTTTCGTCAATACGATCGCCAAATTGGGTTGCCCATTGATAAATATCGTCAAGCAAGCCAAGGGGAAGATCTTGCGAAACGCCACCGGGTCGAACGTATGCCGCATGTAAACGGGCACCAGAAACACGCTCGTAGAACTCCTATATTGCTAATCAGATATTATGCTGTTTTTTTGCACGAGAACGACTACTAACCATAAGCTTTTCTCGTTCTTCGAAGCCCCACAAAAAGGGCGTAAGGGCGCCGACATCCATAGCGTGAGAAAGGACAGACATAAGATGGTTCAAGATACGGGTGATTTCACCAAACATAGTTCGGATCCATTTAGCCCGCTCAGGGATATCGATATTCAGAAGCTTTTCGACAGCCAGCGAGTAGCATTGCTCGTTGGTCATCATGGAAACATAATCTAGGCGGTCAAAGTAAGGCAGAGCTTGCATGTATGTCTTGTATTCAATCAACTTTTCGGTGCCACGATGCAAGAGGCCAACGTGAGGATCGGCGCGAACGATTTCTTCGCCATTGAGTTCCAGGATCAATCGCAACACACCGTGCGCGGCTGGATGCTGCGGACCAAAGTTCACGGTGTAGTGGCGTATTTTACGATTGCCGGTATCACTCGTGGACTCCAAGGCCGCGCCCTGTTCAGCATTTGGCGGACCTGCCTTGTTAGCAAGGTGTGCAAATGCGGGATCCGTCGGGATCAGTCTCGTTGCCTGGTATGGTTGAGGTTCGGCAGCTCGTCGGGAGGAGGTGGTGCTCATATGCCGGGAGCACGAGGCTGGCGCTCTGAAGGGCAATTGGTGGCAACCTAGCGTCTTCGGCACTCGGCCAACGACGCGAGAAAGTGAAGAAGCCATCGCGGGGGGGTGAGGCGGAGGACTCGGGGATGGGCTGCCAGGTGAGATGGAAAGCGTCGGGACGATGAAGTTGGTGTGGTGCTTCCAAGTTCCGAGCTCAGCAGGAATTGTTTGTGGCCTGAGGTGTCGATGCCGGCAGGTCACGTGACTCTACTCTCATCTTCGTGCACTAGGGGGATGATGGATCATAGATGCTGTTTAGCGTGCTGAGTAAAACATATATTGTCCCCTCTATTCGCCTTTTAGCTTGTGGATAGCAGACATGCAGAAGCAATTATTGAACGCAATCACTTGTTTCAACGCAGCGTACGGAGTAGAATTGGATGTACTAATCGGCATTGAACGCCTTCTTATTGGCTGGACCTGCTTGCGGACCCCGCTCTTTGCCTAAAAGGGATTAGTCTATACGGATAAGAAAGAGGCAGAAAAAAAATGTTGGTGACATCCATTTCTTGTGCATGTAACAAGCCAGACATCGCATTTCAATATTTAAGCAAAGATGGCCCCGATAACAAACTCGAGCGAGGAACCTTCTCGACGGAGAGTAAGCTATGACGTGCTCCGAAGCTGTGCGCGCATTCTAACTGTGTTAGATCATCAACATCAACGCCGAAACCGTCACCAATATCCCTTCCACAGACTTCCCTGGCCATTGGCCTGGAGAATCGCATGAATGGTCGCGAGAGAAGTTTCAGAATGTGTGTCGCTTATGCTTGCGGTTTCTTCTGTCCTGGCTCTAGAAGTTCTACTAACCGACATATTCAGGCCTTCCAAGTCGAGTTTCATAAGAACGACCCCTTGGATTCCTCTTTCTCTCTCATTGGTCTTGACGCTTCCATCGCCAATGCATTCCGCCGTATTCTCATAGCCGAGGTGCCTACGCTCGCTATAGAGTATGTTTACATCTTCAACAACACTTCTGTTATTCAAGACGAGGTCCTCGCTTCACGTCTCGGTCTGATACCGCTTAAAGGCTCGATAGAAGGCCTAAACTGGATGCGATGGTTCAAAAAGCCCACAGACGAAGATCCTGTTGGCGGCGAGCCGAGTGATTTTAATACCGTTATTTTAAAGCTTTCGGTGGAATGCACGGTAAATGAAGATGCGGCGCCGGACGAGGACGATCCTCGCATTCGCTACCACAATGCTCACATATACGCGCGTGACATGGTCTTTTTTCCCACCGGCCGTCAAAAGAACTACTTCACCGGCGACGATGAGATCGCACCCGTCAACCCGGACATTCTGATCGCTAAACTTCGACCCGGCCAAGTTATCAAACTTGAGATGCACTGCATCAAAGGTATTGGTGCTGATCATGCCAAATTCTCTCCCGTTGCGACCGCAACTTATCGCCTTCTCCCGGAAATCCGAATCTTACGTCCCATTATTGGTGAAGATGCAAAAAAATTTGCTAAATGCTTTCCCAAGGGAGTGATCGGCTTAGAAAAGATTACGCCTGATGAAGCTGCACAGACAGGAAGTGGATATGAAGGCCATGCTGGCGAAGAGAAAGCTGTGGTAGTGGACCCTTTCAAAGATACTGTTAGCAGGGAATGTCTACGGCACGATGAATTCAAAGATAAGGTCAAACTTGGTCGCGTTCGTGACCACTTTATCTTTAACGTGGAAAGCACTGGACAGTTTCCTAGCGACACCCTATTCCTGGAAAGCGTCAAGGTACTGAAGTTAAAGTGCGTGCGCCTCAAAAGGAATTTGGCCGATTTGATGCAATAATGTTCTTGATTCAAGTTTACCTGCAAATCGCTGCTGCATTTTTGGCGTTCTGTCTATTGGTCTGAATATAGATTCCATTGTCTGTCTACGGCTTCAAAAAAGTTTTTGGATGCGTCTAGGAGTTCGTGGCATTATGCTTGTCATTTTGTTTAAGTTCAAAAAGCAAGCGGTCTACTCAAGGGACTGGCTTAATCTCTGAATCCGCGTCTATGCGAAAACGAGCTTGTATCGGAAGTCAATGGTGAATGCAGGGTCGCTGACAGCAATCTCCTGCCCGTCAGAAATGAGGTCCTTCATTTTCAACCGCAAGTTGGGCCGCGTTACTTCTTCCAACTGCGGCGGAAATCGTTGATACAGCGTCTTCTCTTCCGATCTCAAGCTGGGTTTCTTCAGCTGCGCTTCGGCCCGCTCGCCTAAGCTTTCTATGAATTCTTCCAGAGTAATTTCAGCATCAACGTGGATTGTCCGCGCTAGGTTACCGCAAACGGGGCAGTCGGGTTTTTGTTCGGCAGTGAATGTGTATGTATATACACCTTCTTCTCCAGCATACATCATATAGTTTTCCAAGTACGGGTTACATGATGTTGCAATCTTTAATGCTTCGGAGGTTGTTGATGCAGCGATAACAGCATTGGTTGAAGCGATGGCGGGAATAATGTTTTTCACGACCCCCTGTGTCAATTGAAACGTAACACCGGGAATAGAGAATTGTTTCGCGCGTTCGAGCGCATGTTGATAAATCCAGGAGATGTGGTCGAGGTCATCACTGTCGAATGGTTCATCTTTCCGCTTCTCCTGCCATGCAATTTGATGGGCCCATTCAATACAATGTTGCGGCTGTCGGGGAATGGTTGCGATTGTACATAGAGGAACAGCGGCCCTAGGAGCATGCATATCTAGTTGACATTCAATGCAAGATGTGAGCGTTGGTAGAATAACACGAGCTTGTCCCTTGAAACCTACAAATGATCAGTAAAGAACAACTGTATTGTTATTAAACGTTGAGATGTCTCACCTTCAGTGCCGCCATCTATCAATGGCTTCAAGCTTTCCGGATTCTCTGGGTCCACCATTCCAACAAGTGTTGAATTGATCCATCGACGAGCCTCTATGCTATCCAGTCCGCAGACCACGAGTTTGAATTGCATGTAATAGTCCTCATCTTTATCCTGTATTTTCCCCACATATGGGGTAATTGTTACACCTTTGACTCGCTTCTGGACAAATGCTGCCGCGACTTCAGCTTTGGGCTTTCCGACGTCGGATTGACGGAACAAGAACTGGCGGTTGAGGTTAGAGATATCGATTGTATCTAGAAGATATTAGTCAAAGCTGATAGCGTTGGTTCTTGGAACATACCCATATCAATAACATGGATATCCTTGAAACCAGACAACGCAAGGTTCTTCAATATCTCGCAACCTAAGCCGCCTGCTCCACTACGAAATGTCAGATCATGGCGTATCTTACGCAGTGGTTTGGTATGGCATACATGACACTGACATGATTAGCTCATGATACAACAAATATTATCCAAACAGACGTACAGAATCTTTGACGTCTCAAGTGCGTCGATTGTCTCTGGTCCTGGTTTCCAGTCTTCATCACTGAAGGGTCCTGGTTTGCTCAGTACTTTATATAAGTGTTTCCTGTGGATAAACACATAAAACATCAGACTTTCTGCGGAAAATATGTTTCACGTCTCCCACCCAATCATACCATCTTGCATTGCTCCCCCCATCGAGTGAAGTCATGATGAAAGGCGCGTTATATGAAGTCGATATGGCTGCCTTGTCTTCCCTCACTCTGCTTTGCGGGGCAAGCTATGTGTCTCGAATCAAGATTGGTATATCACCAAACCTCTAGTGGGATCGACAATAAGGGAGAAACCTAGGCAATTCCTAGCTGCGATATTAACAGTCCCTCGTTCTTCCACCAGGTTTACAAACACCGCCTTGTGATACAAAAGATGTTGTTGAGGAAACAAGATTCCTTCAAGGCCTGCGATTGGCGGGACAGAGTTGTGACAGCACGTGACCACAGACCCAAAAAAGGAAAATCCCTCTTCCGTTGCGCGATCAACTTCATGAACACATACATCTTGCGACTCAAACTCACCATGATGCTTCTCTGAAATGATAGGATGATGGGAACGAAATGGATGGCCTGCTGACTGCTGTTCAAACCAAACGTGTTGACGATGCGCCGAGCTTGGAGGAAGCAAGTGGCATTTCCGTGACTGGAAAGGCTACAAAAACAATTTCAAACAATAACATTGAGACTTTATTACAACTTCTCCAAGAAGGCCCAAACGAACACGAGCTATATCGGATTTTAAAGTGCTTTGATCCAGCACAGAGTGGAAATGAAAGAGCATCTTTTGATATAAGACTTTCTGACTCTCGCAACGGACAGATCCTTCAAATACTGGCCAAGAAGACAATCCCTGATCATTGGGCCAATATCGAAAAAGGTTCTCCAAAAATCCGTGGGGCTCTATTAAGATGCTTCTCTAGCATTGTCGGATTGCGTGCTCTAGTAGGGTATCTTCAGATATTGATTAGCTCCATACGCTCTGCAGCGGTGAAGGAAAAAGAATCTGGTCACATACTGGCTCTCCGAGAGCTCCTATCATTCACTTCTGCGCTGTTAAGCCCCATTGATTTTATCTCTCGGGTATACAGAGATAATCTCATTGTTTACGACACAAGTATAAAGCGTCGTGTAGCTTGGTCAGAGTTTTGTTCCCTTCTCTCAGGCGGAAAATTACTCTCCACAGCTGCGGAAGGCCTGTCTCTCATCAGAGATAACAAAGATGTCCAAAGAAGTTCATGGCTTGGTAACGGGCATTCTTTTTCTGGATGGCTCGGTAAGAATTTGAGTTACACGATAGTTCGAAGAACTATTGAAGAGGAGGAATTGTCAAAATCGGTATCCCTCATGATTGGGCGTGCGGTAGGGCTTGGATATACTGATCAATTTGTCCACGAACTATACACTGGGGTCATTATAGACTCTGCTGTTTCTTCGTCTTGGAGCCTGCATATTAAATATCTTCGACACCACGAAAAGAGTGCAATATTTCACAGCATCCTAAAGGATATCCAAAAGCGTTATTTTGCCACGGACGATAAGAAAGATGAATATTTAAGTACCCGCGTGGGTGGAACGGCTGCGCTTCTTTCTGGATTCCTTCAAGGCATTGATAACTCACAAGAAATGCTTCGATATTGGCTTTCACCAGGAAATAATAGCGTTGTCACCACGTTTGGAATGCGCAGGGCTCTGCTATTACTAATAGTAAATGATATGGGTAGGTTCATTCCAGTCAGATACCAAATATATCTAACAATTCGTAGATTCTCTAAGGGAACTCATATCTCAGGCTTTTCGTGACTTTGGGGACAGCTTCAACATTAAACACAACTTATTACAATCTCAAGATGGTTGGTCGAATTTCGTTCCCAAAAATAAGTGACCTGTCCTGTTAATCTTTTGTTAGCGAACGCGCAAGTTCTTCTATTAGCAGTGGGATATCTACATCGGCTTGAACCTGCGGAACTACACTCTATTGGACGATCTTCACTATATCTGAACGCGGTATCAAATCGATTATCAGCCTCATCTGCTAGGGCTCGCTTCCTAGGCATGGTTGTTGGGATGGCCATATCAAACCTGGTTGAGCCAACCGACAAAGCATTGAAATTTGATCTTGAAGAGTTCGAACCCGAGGACATAACGTGGTATCTTGGATTGACTGGAGTCAACGACAATGTGGGCTCTATCCAGGACTTACGTAACTTGATCTCGGAGAAAGAAAGGCTTGGACGACGTGGGCAGAGTGCTACACCTAAAATTGGAAGAGCAGACCGTCCACATCTTACTACCCTTCAAAAGGAAAGGTCTAAAATTGTCGCAATTGAGGAAGTGTCTGATGATGATCTCGATACGGAGGATGATGAATTTATACCGTATGCGAAGCCAGACAGTGATGCCTCTGATTCAGAGGATGATCCTACTTTAGTGCAACGAGGCAAGCCTGCGGCTCCAGTGTGAGTTTGTTCACTTCTTTTCCATCTCTCTATTTAACAAAAATCCAATAATCTAATTTGACCTAGCTATATACGAGATTTGGTGGCATACTTGAAAGACAGCGAAAATGTGGATCGATATCATTTAGGTATAACAAACGCCGCATTACTTATCCGGCGCAAAGCTGGTTTTGGGACCGAATTACTTGAGAATATTGACGGACTTGCATTGGTCATTCTAAGCCTTCAAGATAACTACTCGTTGGCCAACTTTCATGAACACCGTTTGCAAGCTATGATGGCATTACTTACAGCACAGCCTGTACGCATGGGCAGGTTTTTCACAGCGACATTCTTTGATGGCGATTTATCGCAGACCCAGAGATCTGCCATTCTCACAGCCATGGGACTAGGTGCCAGAGAACTGGCGGGTTACGGAGAAGAGGATTCAAAGATCATAGGCCTGCCCTCAACGTCTACCCAAGCCGATTTTCCATCCAAAAAGTTACCCAGCCATTTGCAGCAATTCTACGAGACACAGGGCGATGAATCGCCCGTCTCTGCGCTTACTGAAAGACTGTCCCGCACATCACTGCAACCACTAGCACTTGATGCTGCAGATGCTGCATCGGGGCCCAACGTGCTAAAAGTTCGAACGTTTTCGTCACGTATGGAGGTCGAGCGCCAGCGCCAGCAACGGGAGGCCCAAAGGAAAAAGAAGTCCACTTCGCAAGATGTGCACAAGGATCTCACAGAAGGATTTTTCTACCCATTGGTTGGAAGATTTGCCGTCATGATGCAATCTCGTTCGTAAGTTTACTCTGATAGACGAGTGTTAATCCTTGTTAACCCACAAGCGACAGGTTATCTTCCAGCGGTTATAATCCCTTTTACTCCTCCAACATCTTGCGATTATTTCTCCAGACAGTTACTCTCGTGATATCTACATTAGGCCCGCATACACCGGCGCTTCCGGCGGTTAGTCAGGAGACGCTGGCATTGGTCCTCGCACTGCATGGGACAGCAGTATCAACCGAGCCAATAGTCCTACCGGCGTTGCTATCCCTCTTTCTAGCGATTATTGACTTGAATGTGGCTGCCGGTTCTTCAGCAGAAGAGAGACTTGTTACAGAGCACGGGGCCCAAGTCATTGAGCTACGAGATTGGACGAATGATGTATTTGAGAAGACGCCTGTAGCTGCCAACAAAGCGCAGTCTACAGCAAAGATAGATGACGCAGAGCAAACAAGATTCCTCGCAGCTGGGATCCTGGTTAAACTTGGAGAAGTGATCCAACGATATCAAGGACGTCTTATGGGCATTAATGTTGGATTCAAGTATTAGGACAATGTCTTGTTGCACTGAAGCTGTGCTGGACTAGTTGTTAGATATAATTTCTATAGACAGCATTCTGAAACAGGCAAGGAGTTTGTTTGTGCCATTTGCAAATTGCAGATAAACGTGTTGGGCTTGTTGTCACGACACCATCACGATGGTAACCATGGCACACCATAGCCCCTCTCTCTCTCCAAGTGAAATTCACCAATGTTAAAATTTCTTCAGCTTCTCTTTGTGTCCTGTACACCTCTCCCCTAACTCTTGCAGTTATTCCTCTTTGATAGTGAAGTCTGTTCTTTATAATGAACATCTTCATCCACTGAACCCGTATCCCAAGAACTGAAGCTCTTGAAGGGCTGTTTGCCCCTGTTCAAGATGACTCGAAATGGCCATATTTCAATGTCTTCACCATCAACCTCTGCCACCTCAACCCCGCTTTACAGAGTGTTTCGTGGACTCAAAACCACCCAGATTATCTCGATACCCTCCACAAATGCGGCGTGGCGGTCGGCCATCAATGACCTCAAAGAAATCTACCATGATGAGCGATGGAAGGAGTGTGAGAGCAAATGTCTGCGCTTGGTTGATGCGTGCGAGGTCTGTATCTTAAAGTCATTCCAATAACCAGGAAAGATAGACTAATAGGAAGCAGACTATGCCTGTTATCCACGGATATTTGTTGTTTCTGATTGCCAGCTGCGTCGAGATGCAGGCGAGAAACATGCATCAATACTCTGCAGCGAAGCCAAAGAAAATGCAGGATGCTGCAATGTGGCTCGAGAGATGCGAAGCAGCGTTGTCGAAGGCGATAAACACGGTGACAGAGTGTGGAGACGTCGACAGTGTCGTCTCCACGCCTCGGAAATCTTGCAATACGCGGCCATTTATGAGCAACGACATCGGCGTGACGCCCACCCCAAAGATTAGGCAATCTGCATCTGCTTTTCAGACTTACCACAATGTTTCTGGGAATAATGTTCGTGATAGGCATGCAGAAAGTGTGGAGAGTTTGGCAGCATCAATCAACAAGATAATCGACACAGATCTTCTCAATCCCTTCTACGATGAATCCGATCCATTCTTGTCAGTTTCATCAAGTAATACACCGCAGAGAGACTGTGTGGCAAAGATTGAAAACTGGGCCATATCGCTGCCGCGGTTAACTCCTTCTCCGTTGCGTATTCGCAAAGCCCGCCAGCCCTCGCAGGAGTTGCAGCATGCCGCACTGCCGTCTTCACTCAGTAATATAAGTTTTCTGTCTGATGAGACTGATCTGGAAGACGAAGAATCGCCGCTGAGGATAAAAGCAAAGAAGGAAGCTTGGAGGCTCGAGATCGATAGAAGAATCTCGCATAGAGTGCATCACGACGAGGGCAATTTCTTCAGCCGGCGCGGTCATCATTATGAGATGAACCTCACAGCCGATGATGAATTGGATCTTTGTTCTGCAATGTCTTCGCCCACTCGCACACGCGGTTCAAATGAGATGGAATCTAGGACTATTCCTCGCACGTTGAGTGAACTTATCTGTGACTACCTTGGTGAAGAAGGAAACGGGGATCTGAATGCTTCATGCCTAGCACCAATTCCGCATTCATCTAGTGCTAAACCCTTACCGCTATTTATCAAGCCGAAGAAGAAAGAAATAGCGGAATGTAGAGAAGGCAATCCAGACTCTGACAGCGCTTCACTAGCCCGTCTTGAACGCGCATGGGAGAAAATGCCTTCTTTCAGCAGGATGCGCTTAACAGACTCTGACACTCGATCACTGCATGTCGAGAAGACGTGGTCCCAACTCTCTGAGGAATATCATCTCAATAGAGCTAATGAGAAACGAGTACAAGAAGCTTCTCTGGCCCAGATGGCGAGATTCAAGCATCAGATCTCCTCACTTTCACGTTCTCTGCAGCAAAACATCTCATTGCTACGGCGGATGGCTAGTGAAATCGAATACAATCGCTCATCACACATCCAAGCCCAAAAATTACCTCCTTCAAAGTCGTACTGGAGCTTCTCTGCGCTCTCAAAGGACATCCTGGATGAGAAGAAGCTCGACGATTACGACGAGCACCGGGATAAGCCAGCCATGAGGCTTAATTTGGGCTGGGCAGCTCCAGGAACGGTGCTCAATGAGACGAAAGGGGCGAGGATCCAGAGACTAAAGAGAGGATGCTTCCAGACCGTGGGCATGCGGAACGAAAAGCGAGGCCATAAAGGCGACGAGTGGTATGCTAATCTGTGCAGTGAGGCGATGGGAGACATCCGAGGGTTGCAATCTCGCCTCGACTTTCCAGCTTGATTGTGTATGTTTGCTTTTTTTTCTCTTTTCTGCAAAGCGTGGAGATCGGGATCCTCACACCCCGCATTCCTTCCAGGGCATTAATATTGGTGGTTACTAGCTGAGACCATAGTGTAACAGTGTAACTATCGTGCAGTACATAAGTATGTAGTAGAAGATGAAATGAATCTCACTCCGCGCAAACCTAAGGCGTATCAATACGGTATCACTGTATACTGTACCGTACAGTACACCACTTTAATACGCCCGTAACTCGTACAAGGATCAAACAACCACCAAAACACCTCAATCCAATCCCCTCGTTCGCGCAAAGAAGTCCGCATACCCGAGGCTACCTAGGTACCTGCCACATATATAAGCTTGCACCCCTATCTCCAAACAATCAACCAACGTCTATCTTTCTTCCATCCTTTATTCGAGGATTGCTACACCGATACCCCGCCATCTTTTCTTCACCATGTAAGTACAAGTACAAATACATCTACATCCGCGATATTCAGATGCTGAGTACATACAGGGGATATACAGCTTCCTTTGCGTTTTTCGAGGCGCTCTGGGAGGTATACTGCTTTGCTATCACTAAACGTTACTCCTTTACTGACTACTGTCTTTAGGCAGGCATTCGATATGTCTTCGTCAACTTGGGAACCGACCACCCGGCCATCATGGAAGCAATGGTCAAGGGCCAAAAAGAACGCAAAGGGCAATGGCCCAAGGCAATCACGTGCCCGAACGAGGTATGTATGGCGGAAATGTCGTTTCAGGTTGCGCAGAACGCTTACAAGTTTCTTTATATCTTAGATGGTCGCCCTGTCCATGGCCGATGGGTACGCTCGCTTAACCGGCAAACCCCAGTGTGTCATTGTCCACGTCGATGTCGGTACGCAGGGTCTAGGTGCCGCCGTCCACAACGCGTCCTGCGGCCGAGCGCCGGTGCTGATCTTTGCCGGTCTATCGCCGTTCACACTCGAAGGAGAAATGCGTGGCTCTCGTACAGAATATATTCATTGGATACAGGATGTGCCGGACCAAAAGCAGATTATATCACAATACTGTCGTTATACAGGAGAATTCAAAAGTGGCAAGAATGTCAAACAAATAGTGAACCGCGCATTGCAGTGGGCAACGAGTGACCCTCAGGGGCCAGTCTACTTGGCCAGTGCAAGAGAAATAATGGAAGAAGAAATCGAGCCATACTCCTTGAACCAAGAGCAATGGGGTCCCGTCACGGGTTCAGCACTGCCGGCGAGCGCAGTCGAGCAGATTGCAAACGAGCTGGTCAACGCGAAGGAGCCTTTGGCGGTTGTTGGATATAACGGACGAGCAGTTAGCTCTGTAAAGGAACTGGTCAAACTCGCCAACCTAGTCAAGGGCCTCCGCGTGCTCGACTGTGCTGGATCAGACATGAGCTTCCCTGCAGATCATCCTGGCTGGCTCGGATTACGATTCGGGAACCATGATGCGGTCAAGACTGCTGACTTTATCTTGGTTGTTGACAGCGATGTGCCTTGGGTCCCAACAATTTGCAAACCAAAAGAGACGGCGAAAGTGATTCATCTCGACGTTGATCCATTAAAGCAACAGATTCCAATGTTCTATCTACCATCTATAGCTACATTCAAGGTCGACTCGACAACTGCCTTCAAGCAAATCAACGAATATATCGCCTCCAGTCTCACCCTCTCCCAAACCCTCAACAGTGAAGAGGTAATCAACCGGCAGAAGCGTGTTGAGGAGTCATACCGGCAACGGCTCCGGGAGATTGCAGACTCTGCCGTTGCTCCCACTGGCGAACGAGACGCCCATCTCAATGCGAACTACCTTATGGCCGAGCTTCGCAAAGCAGCTCCTCAGGACACCATCTGGGCTATTGAAGCCGTTACACTTACCGCATTTGTCGCTGACCAGCTACAATGCACCCTTCCTAAGTCTTGGATTAACTGTGGGGGCGGTGGCCTGGGCTGGTCTGGCGGCGGTGCTCTCGGTATCAAACTCGCGAGCGACGACGAGCATGGCGGTAACAACAAGGGAAAATTCGTGTGCCAGATTGTTGGGGATGGCACATATCTCTTTTCAGTACCGGGTTCTGTATACTGGATTGCCCGCCGGTACAATATCCCAATCTTAACCATCGTCCTCAACAACAAGGGCTGGAACGCGCCTCGGCGAAGCATGCTCCTCGTACATCCTGACGGCGAGGGGTCGAAGGCGACCAACGAGGAACTCAACATATCCTTTTCTCCCACGCCAGACTACGCAGGCATTGCTAAAGCAGCAGCAGGGGGCGAGCTCTGGGCTGGCCGCGCGAGCACAGTTGGCGAGCTCGCAGAGAAGCTCCCGCTGGCTATCCAGAGTGTCCTGTCAGGGACAGCCGCTGTTTTAGAGGCGCAGCTCGATGGGACTGTTGGCAAGTACGTTGAGAAAAGGTAATTGGCTGTCATGTAACTGGATATCTTGTTTATTTAGTTTAGCTACTTGGCACTATATTTACTATATTTACTACATTTATGACTGACGTAGTTGAGCTTATCGATAAGCAATTACCCCCCGCGTGCCGCCATTGGCCTCAGCTAACCGCACGGTTATATACTCCTCCGTACATACTACATACTACAGTACATCTCTGTCAGTTACTAGTAACTTACTGTTACTACTACTTTAATATGGTTATCCACCTGCAGAACCTTGCGGTCCTCATGCGCGCAATTCAATGTGACTGGACAATCAGATCGGTCCGACTTCGGAGACTAGTTCCGCCGCAAGCCTAACTATGTTATCTAGGTATGCATCTATCTAGGTAGATAGAGACACGAGTAACTAGTGCTAGTGCCAGTAGCTCCTGGCTATCCTGGTATGTTAGCAAATGGTAGAATACGCAGTATTCCGTTTCATATGTGCTGGCCACAATAGATGCAGCAATGGCAGTGAAAAGGAATGGCAATCATTAATGTTCTACCGTACGATACAATACGGTATGTAACTTACACGCTAGTTACATATGATTATGCACGCCCTTATCTAGCGGCGCGCGATAAGACGCTGGGATCCACAGTTTGGTTTTCGAGATTAAAATTATTATTGCGCCACGTCAAAACCCACGCCCTGTGACGATGACTCAGTTCTACATCCGTTCTTACTTCCTACTGAGTCTCAGTGAGAAAGCTGATCTTGGCATCTAGCTACCATTCGCGTTTTCGGATCTCCCGAGCTGCTGCTACTAGGTATAATACGCGAACTGCGTCCCCGTAGTTCTATCCTCGCCAACCACCACGAATCCAAGTGAGCTGGAAGAACAACCACCGGAGTATTTGTATTTAGACAGAAGGAAGTGATTCGCACAATGGCTCCCTCCGCCGTGGATATTGAGGTTAAAGGCGAGACCGACACCACAGCCGTGGTCGACCCCAACCCCCTCGACATCAATGCTCTCGCCTCGTGGCGTAAGAAAGGAAATGTGCCCACGGGCACCGCCGCCTTCTCAACCAGTGACATGTTCAAGAGCCCGGCATGCTACACCAAGCCCAAGGCAAAACGCTGGGATCATCTCCTCTCCGCCGAGGCCAAGGCCCGCAAGCCATCTTCGTTAAAAGGCGCGGCAAAGTACCTCACCCGGCCCGGGATGATTTCCCTAGGCGGTGGCTTGCCATCCAGTGAGAACTTCCCTTTCGAGGAGTTGAGTATGAAGGTGCCAAAAGCACCGGCGTTTTCGGAGGACAAGATTCGTGCGTCGGGTCAGACAATCGCTGCGGGAAAACACGATATCAGAGACGGAAAGAGTTTGTTGGGTAAGACGGTGATCGGAATGCAACAATAAAAGTGGCGGCTGATGAAGATACAGACTTGGAAGTTGCCCTCAACTATGGCCAGTCAGTTGGGTTCGCCCAGATGATCCGCTTCGTCACTGAACATACCGAGGTATTTTTCTTTTCCCTCTCCTCGCAGTATATATATATATATGTATTGGAAATTGATGGCATCTATAGATTGTTCATGACCCAGCGTACTCAGACTGGAGTTGCTGCTTGACTGTCGGAAGTACAATGGCATGGGACGCGGCACTTCGAATCCTCTGCGAGCGAGGGGATTATATTCTTGCTGAAGAATATGCATTTGCAAGTGCTTTGGAGACTGCCGCTCCGCTCGGGATCCGGATTGCTGCTGTGAAAATGGACGAGCAAGGCCTTCTCCCAGGAGACTTGGACGACGTCCTCTCGAATTGGGATGAAAAGCAGCGCGGGGCGGCCAAACCACGCGTCTTGTACGTTGTCCCTTCGGGACAGAACCCAACAGGTGCAACACAAAGTGCCGAACGACGCGCAGAAGTCTACAAGGTTTGTCAGAAGCATGACATCTTTATTGTCGAGGATGAGCCGTACTACTTCCTCCAAATGCAGCCGTACAAATCAGACGTGCCTCCTCCATCGACCCGAGAAGAATTCCTCAAGGTCTTGCTACCATCTTTTCTGAAGATTGATGTTGACGGCCGTGTCCTTCGCTTGGAGTCATTTTCCAAGGTCGTCGCCCCAGGATCCCGTGTCGGCTGGATTGTTGCGCCGGAGCAGATTATCCAGCGCTTTACCTATCATTTTGAGACGTCGACACAAAACCCCAGCGGATTCTCGCAGATGTGCCTTTTCAAACTGCTCGATGAAGGATGGGGCCACGCAGGGTATCTGGACTGGTTGATGCACTTGCGTCTCGAATACACCAGCCGCCGGGATATTTTGCTCGGGGCGTGCGAAAAGTACCTTCCCCAAGAAGTCGTCAGCTGGGTTCCGCCATCTGCCGGCATGTTCGTATGTTGTCATCGTCTCTCTAACTCTCGTGTGCTTTGAAACTAACAACCTTGTTCCAACAGCAATGGTTTCAAGTTCCATGGAAGAACCACCCCGGCTATGCAAAAGGAATGTCGCATGCAGAAATCGAAGAATCGATTTTCACAGCCTCAGTCGACCGCGGTGCTCTGCTCTGTTGTGGAAGCTGGTTTAGAGCAGACAAGACTATGGCACAAGACAAGATGTTTTTCCGGGCGACGTTTGCCGCGGCGTCGGCCGATAAAATGCAAGAGGCTATCAAGAGGTTTGGAGAAGCTCTGAGAGCAGAGTTCGGTGTCTAGTTTTGCTCTATAAGTTGGTACATATAGATCGTTGTGCGTGGGCGAGTTCTCTTGTTTCCCAGGCCTGTCATTTATGAGGGAGCTATGAACAGAATCGTCAACTATATGTATATTAGGAAGAGGATAGGGCTCGGTATATCCCAATGATACTATGTAGGTACATAGATATCATTCAATTTGATTGGCATTTGTAGAAACTCGATCTAGGTATATGCTCCCTGATTATTATCCATTCAGAATCTTTTGCTTTGCCCTGATGGCAGCTAAATACTGAAAAATGCCTTATATAGTGTACCTACCTAGGTACTAGGTAGTTTAAATTGATAATGAGAGATGTTAGAAGTATCCGTCTTATTTATGCCGAGTCCATTCTCCTACTATGTTCCACAAGCTCTCATTGAAATGGATCTCATACATAAAATCTTTGAAGCATTAAAAGGCCGCTATCTAAACGTTGTCGAAGGTGCGAGATTCTTCAGGCTTCCGCCAAGTCTAGGGTTGGCTCGTCACAAGATCTAGATGTGCTCTTTCAATACAGTAATTGATTGACAAAAGTCGGGCAGCCGGGTCAGAATTCAACACCACTGAGTCATAATTCATCAGAGAATCGTCATCAAATATAAGATGACTGACCGTAACAAAGAGACCATGACTGGTGCGTTTGATAGAGTCGCCTATTCTAACTCTCCGAGTCCAAGACAAAATTGGGCGAGAAAAGAAACCTAACTAGAATATAGAGAAGACAGAATTGAACATTTATGTTTCTAGTTATGGTGCAAGATCTGGAATCAAAATAAACCACCAACGAAAGCAATACAACTGCATCCATGGATGATCCTGGTACGGCTCCCAATGCCCGCCGCCATGCCCACTGGGGAGTACTACATAACACAACTCGCTATCCATCATTCGCTGTTTGTTGTTTAGCACCAGTATGGATTTACTAATTTAGAAACTATAGAATAAATACCCACCCCTCTCCAAGGCGGAAGTCCAAGTATTTGGTAGGTCTAACAATACCTATACGATTGTTTCATCTGACCGAGAATATCTTCCGTAGGGGAATAGACCACCATCCCAAAAGGAGGCACCGTTAGACTAATCTAGGCAATTGGAAGTATTTAGTAGCGTTTAAGCCGTAGTCTACTTCCCGGTTTTGCTTTTCTACTCAAAACAGATTTACTAGGAACTAATGTCAACTGTCAGATCGCCGACTCTTTCGTGACGAACATTAATACGTACCATCCTCCCTGCCAAAAAGAGAAGTTTATTTTTGAATCAAACAGAGTCATAAGGCACGATGACACATTTTGTGCTTCTTACTACTCTGCTTGTAGCAGCCTTTGCTGCTGTTGCTACAGCTCGTCCAGCTCCTAGGACTCACATTGTGCACGAGACGCGCAGTGCAATCCATTCTCGTTGGAGCAAACCTCTGCGAATAAAATCCGATTCTGAGATCCTTGTCAAAATTGGTTTGAAGCAGAGTAACCTCCACCGTGGCTATGACCTCCTCATGGACGTGTTAGTATTGCCCAATCCCAATGTTCGATTGAGCTCAAAAGATAACATAAGTATCCGTTCTACTCAGGTCACACCCCGAATCAAAGAACTATGGCAAGTTCTGGAGCGAAGAGCAAATGACTCAGATGTTTGCCCCGTCTGATGAATCTGTGACCGCTGTTAAAGACTGGCTCACCGGCTCGGGCATACACGATATTCGTATCACTCATTCCGAAAACAAGGGCTGGCTAGCATTTGTCGCTTCCGGTGACGAGCTTGAAAACCTGCTGCATGCGAACTTCTACGAATATGAAGATTCTCACACCGGCGACAAGGCGATCTCGTCTGAGAGGTACCATGTTCCGAAGCACCTGAAAGAGCATATCGACTACATAACCCCGGGAATTCGCTTTCCATTCTTAAGAAAGCGCAGCCCGGGCGCTGCTATCAGGGTCCCTCTACAAGCACCTGCACCTGCTGATGTGACAGAGTCTTTATCCATTGATACCACCCGGTGCGATAAAGTCATTACCCCTAGTTGTATTGCCACACTATACCAAATTCCTCCAACTTCGGGCACCCCCTCGCCCAGAAATTCCCTCGGTATCTACGAAACTGCCGACGTGTACAGCCAGAACGATCTGAATGCTTATTTCACTACGTACCCTTCGTATGGAATTCCAAACCGGACCGCTCCCAAATTTGATGCTATTGACGGTGCATCCATTACCAGAGGCATTGTTGCAGGCGAATCAAATCTGGACCTTTCACTGGCTTACCCTATCATTTATCCTCAAAACATTACTCTGTATCAGGTACGAATTTGTTGATTTCGCCATATTCTGTGGCCATACTAACCCAATATCCAGGTTGACGATACCTACTACGCCGGAGTTGGATCGGTGGGTGGTGGCCGTTTTAACACATTCCTCGATGCCCTTGACGGCGTACGTATATATATTTTTTTCGCTCAGTCTGTATTTCTCCCGCTGATTCATTGATACAAAGCCATACTGCACCTCTTGCTATGCTGGCGAGTGTGGCGATGCCGCAATTGATCCTGTCTACCCGGGCTCTATCGGATACAAGGGTAAACTCATGTGTGTGGCACTTATCCTCCGACTAACGTGATTTCACTCTCATATGGTGCTGCCGAGGATACCGTGCCTCGGTCGTATTACGAGCGACAATGCCATGAGTATGTTAATGACTAACTGCGCTATTTTGAGCTGCAATACTGACCAATATCCAGGTTCATGAAACTTGGTCTCCGCGGAGTATCGATTATTTTTGCTTCGGGGGACTCTGGTGTTGGTGCGAGTGAAGGATGTCTCGGAAATTCTAGCACAGTATTCAATCCCGGTTGGCCCACTAGGTGAATATTTTTGTTTTCATTCATTCACATTCTCTTCGTCGAGAGATAGGTATACTAACCACGACCTACAGTTTCCACTACGTCACTAGCGTTGGTGCCACCAAAATTCCAGCCGGTGGCTCTGTGAATACTGAAGTCGTTGCTAACGACCCAGCTGGGAAGCCTTATATCACACCCTGGGCTAGCGGCGGTGGCTTCAGTAATATCTTCGGTGTTCCCGACTATCAAGCGGAAGCCATTTCAAAGTAAGCCAAGTCCGTTTACATTTGCCTCGCGCTTACTAACAACCAATTACAGGTACTTCGCCAACTACAAACCTCCTTATCCCTATTATACTGGAACTATCTTAGGTGAAAACGGCGGGTTGTATAATCGTTCCGGCCGCGGCTATCCTGACGTTTCTGCTATTGGTGACAATATCCCTATCTACGTTGACGGCTCATCGACTATCAGTGGTGGCACCTCTGCATCGGCCCCTGTATTTGCTTCGATCATCAACCGTATTATCGAAGAGCGAATTGCCGCGGGCAAGCCCGGACCTGTAGTTTTCCTGAATCCAATTTTGTATAAGAACCCCGGGGCATTCAACGATATAATTCATGGGACCAACTCAGGATGTGGTACAAGTGGTTTCTCTGCGGTACCTGGTTGGGACCCAGCCAGTGGTTTAGGCACGCCTAATTATCCGAAGCTCAGGGAGGTTCTTATGGCCGTTTAACAAGCAGCAAGAGCCGGCAGTCTTTTTCTTCAGTTGGTCGCCTACCAAAGTAGCTATCTACCTATAGATGACATTCCAAGGCTCAAGATATACATCGAATACCTAGGTATCTATATGGTATAGGTTATTATCTCACTATGGGGCCTACAATGTGGTCGGGAACTGAACTACTCCACGAGTATTCTAAAATAAATTCTACTGGATATGCAACCTCCAATATAAATATCATAACTAGTTATATGTACGAAGTATAGCGTACTAATGTAGGAGATGATCTCACATAAGCACGCCAAGCCAAGCCGGGCAAAGTGGGCGGGAATCCCGAAAGCCAAAAAAAAAGGTTATTTCGACCTCCCGCCGAATTCTTTTGCGTCAAGCTCAACTAAGCTACCATTAATACATAAATCCTATCTATCTATTCATTCCGGAGGTTGGCCTTCTATTTTTACTTTCTTTTTTTTCTCTCTCTTTTTCAATCCCTCTGCTATGAGATACCCAAATCGCGTTTTCTTTTCCGAGTATATTTGGTGGCCAGCTAGCCATCTTGTCTACTGTACTTGCTAAAAGTGTACATCATCGGCATCATCTCCGGAGTAAAGGGCTTTTGTGTGGTAGGTGAACTTTGCCGTTTCGTGGCTCAAGCCAAGCTTTTTATCTCAGCGCTCTGTTTGTTTTCTCTTTGCAAGTGTGTTCGAGCGTGTCCGCTGTCTTGTCGCTGGGCACTTGTCGGCATGTTCCATACAATTTGCCCCTTTCTTGACTACGGTCACATGACCATGTCATGCCATGCAACATCGCTCAAGAATGTCTTTCTCATGATCTATGATCTATGCTAACTATATGACTGTAGGATTTCTTTCCTTGTTTTCATATCAATCAGCACTAGCATATCTTTGTCTGGTTCCTTGTGTACAATCTCTTCAAAGGCGCCAGGCTATCAGTTCATTTCCCATACTGGTTGGGGACCTTAACATCATTTAATATTCATCTCTTTGTCTACAGGCATCAGTGGGACTGTGTTTGACAGTTCCGTTTCGTCCAATTGAAAGCCTAAAGTACATTATGCAGAATTAGGATTAGCGTGGTGTCTGAACATTGCCCAGGTACATCCATCCCTATACTCTGTGGAAAGTGTTGGTGTTTATATTCCACTTCAGGAATATATATTCATTGCTGACCTAAGTTATAGCAGTCAGTGATTTACTAGTTACACACCACAACTCCTGGACTCTTCCCACGCCACCCAAGCATGGACTCAGTCTGACTCTATGGCATCTTCGCTCATGCCTGTTCTATCCATTGACCCATTGAAATTTTTCACTGGCTTACTTTATTGCCTGGTCGAGGCCTTATAAGCCTCTCAGTAAGTCTTTCCTCTCCCACGTCCTCTCCCCTCCATTTATCTCCCGCCTACCCGCCTCAACTTCATCCTTTCACCTCTTTCAACACATATTCCTCTACCACTTTCAAGATTTTTATTTCTTTATCTCCCTCACGCACTGTCTCCCTATGCCTTCAAAGTGCAGAAGCCTGACTCTCAAAGCAGTAGAAAGCAGGTTTGGCTGGGTGCAACGTTTTCTTCAAACCTTCAGGTTCATCTGTTCCTTTTTATCTGTTTTGATCATCAGCTAACACGCTTTATCTTATAGGCTCAGAAAGAAGAAAAATAAGCGTAAATGCCCAGAAATCATTTATCCACACAGAAATCGCTATTCCTATCAAAGATTTGTCAGGCACGCATCCTTATCTGATCCATTTGTCGATAATCCTGGTGAGGGCTTGGTGAGGACTTCAGTACCATATTTCACAGATTCCTGTGTGCCATTCTCTATTCAGAGTCCTCCCCAGGAGCATTTAGCCTCAGACACACATCCTGTGATTCAGCAACGTGGAGGCCTTCAGATCCAGTCCTCGCCACCTCTCCCATTGCTTCTCAGGGCAAATCGCCAAACTAGACAGAGGCAGACACAGAGCCTTGTGCTTGGTCGTCGATCAAGTTTCAAAGAGCACCTTCCAGATATCTGCTCTGAGCAGTATGTATTTGTACTGTTAATATGATTTCTGGTTACTAACTGCAATAGCGCTATTGAATGTGCCCCTCGTCATTCTAGCCCGCTATTACCTCCTACTCGCCTGATTATGATGCTTCATATCTGCATCTGAAGCCCGCCCCAATTCGCAATAAAGCATTAGCGAAATCATCAACTCTCTCTCACTATAAACGACCTCCATCAGCATCAGGAAGCTATTCTCTACCTGTGCAGCGTCCAGCTACTGTTTCAGAGAACAGGGCAACAGAGCACCCTAAAATTGTTGCTGAACTGCTTGAAGAAATAAGGAAATTTGAAAGTGAAGAGACTCTTTGCAACTCCTCTAGTAGACGTAGGGGCAAAGGGAAGGGTGTGAGCTCTAGTAAGACGCATCGTGCAAGGTTATCTGAGAAGGTATTGTAACCCATCCTGTGATAAGACTTACAATGGCTATTCACATAGTTGCGTGAATTTAGTTCTGGGCTTATTTTCTTTCTCTTGTTTTCTTCTACTTTCTAACTCCTTGTTTTTAGGCATCCTCTGCTACGCTACCCACCACCTCTTACTCGCCGTTCTACTCAGAAATTACAAGACCTTCAGCCGCTGATCGCCTCGCGCGGAGATCGCAAATCGGTACAATTCCTCCTCCAACTTTTGATCCATACCATCCATTGCAACCCCGTCGCAGGGTGCGAGCATCAGCATCTCAGCACTCCATCATGGCGGTCCCTCGAATGTCTCAATTTCTTGACCCGTCGTCTGCAATGGCGACGCTCACCAAGCAGAAGGCAGAATCCATCAAGCTCGCCAGAGAACAAGCTGCAGCCGTACATGAGATGTGTCGACGCGCCAAAACTGAAGCACCTCCCTACGAATTCGAAGAACTCATTGGCAAAGGTGCCTACGGACGCGTCTACAAAGGCCGTCGGCTTCCTTCGCGAGAATTGGTGGCTATTAAAGTCATGGACATCGACAATCTGGACTACAAGATGAATCGCGACATGAAAGACGAATCGATCAAAGACTTCATCCACGAGATTAAGGCTATGAATCAAGCCAAGGAGGCCGGTGCAAGGAACATAAACATGCTTATCGAAGCTATCTCCATTCATTCTCAACTATGGGTTGTGTGTGAATACTGTCCTGGAGGTAGCGTAAAGACTTTGGTATGTATTCCGCTTTCTTGTGCTTTTGCGATGCAACTTCACCGTGACTATGCTCGCGTCTCTCGCTCTGTCTTAATGTCAATCTCTTCGAATCCACGCGGCACTTATGCTAACTATACCAGATGCGTGCCACAGGAGACAAGCTCGAAGAGAAGTTCATCATCCCAATCGCTCGAGAACTCGCTAGTGGTCTTCGTGCCATACACGATGCGGGAATCATCCATCGAGATGTCAAGGCGGGAAACGTCCTCATCCACGAAGAAGGACGTTTGCAGATCTGTGACTTTGGTGTTGCCGGTATCCTTCAATCAAAGGTCGATAAACGCTCTACCTGGATTGGCACTCCTCACTGGATGCCTCCCGAGATGTTCTCGACTCGCGGAGGTGGCGCACATCAGTATGGGAGCGAACTTGACGTGTGGGCGTATGGTTGCACGCTCTATGAATTCGCAACAGGCAACCCACCTAATGCCGGGCTTCGAGAGCGGATGCAAATTGGACGGTCCCTCGGACGTAATACGCCCAAACTTGAAGGCGAAAATTACAGTCAGGAACTCAAGAGTCTTGTTGCTTTCAGTCTGAACTCTGATCCTCTGACACGGCCCAGTATGGGCATGATTCTCGAGCATCCTTACATCGCAGGCTCTGAGAGCGAGTATCCAACCAAGTCCCTGAGCGAACTCGTGCGCATCTATTATCAGTGGTCCCAGCGCGGCGGTCAACGCATGTCTCTCTTTCACCCTGGCGGTGCTGCGGCTGCCGAACTTCCAGACAGTGCGTCGGTCGAAGAGGATTGGAACTTCAGTACCACTGATACATTCGAACGCCGCTACTCCGTGCTCGACCTGGACCAGCTTTCAGCGTCCCTTGCGGAACTTGCTGGGAATGAACCTTCAACTCCTCAAAAGCTTGAAATGCCTTGGGATGACAGTACAATTGCTGAAATGACGCCAATCGAAAAAGCAAACTTTGATGAGCGCGTCAAGCGAGGTGCAGCTGCTATGCAGGGTCTCTTCGACGAGCAGATGCCAACTTATAAATACGAAACTAAAAGTGACTTCGTCCCCATCGAGGAAAAGCAACCCCAGTCAGACTTGCCACTTCGCACAACCACAGATCGTTCTTCAGTCACGTCAACATTCATAGACCTTAACCTCGGTGCATTTGACTCATCTCACTATGCTGCAGGCTCAGCCTCGCAGTTTCAACTTGCCGATGCCGATACAATCCGCGCTACTCGGTCGAGCTTGCGTTCTGGCCGAAATTCAGATGGCGAACAGACTCGAGCTCGCTATAGCGAACCCGATAGTGAAGATGATATCGTCTTTCAGCCAAGCGGGCCCCGTCCTCCTACTATGGACTGGAAATTCCCCACCATGGTAGTTCCTGAAGACACCGAGCCAGAAACATACTCATCTACAATTACTGAGCGCTTCATCCCGCCTGCAGAAGAAAAGCGCGCTACTCGGGATTGGAAATTTCCCGTCATGGCTGCTGACACCAGGGATGAAAATGTGGCAGACAATGAGAACGCGTTCGCCTATGAAACTCCCGCTCAAACGATTCGCCCTCCGTACGTGCAATCACAACAGTCAATCCTTGACCTCAGTCTAGGTCACACGGACAACAACCTCAGCGTCGATGGCATCGATGCGGCAGCCATTTCTCGCCCGTCCACTGCTACATCCACAATTAGCGATTACGATCCTTTCCGTTTTGACCGCAGCCCCGATATCTTACAACGCACCCATCAACGCGTCACCTCCAAGGCAGTTTCAGTTCTGAGCAGCTCCAGTCTCGACGGCGGTCCCGGCCCCGATCACGAGGATGATGTGATTACTGATGATGGACCTGGGCCTGATCATGAAGAAGATATTCCTGAGCTTACTCCTAACGCCGCTACATCTTCCATGACTGCTCAGATGGGCCTTTTGGAAACTTCACGTGGTCTCAGTCGTCCTCAGAGCCAGGTCACCTTGCAGTTCCCAGACGTCCAGCCGCCGAGTGCCGAGTCTCTCATGGAGAATGCCTCGGATGAAAGCGTCGTGGCAGAATTGAACCGTTTGATCGATGGATTCATGCAAGCTTGCTTCACAACTATCAATGCAGTAGAGGATGCCGAGTGACGGATATTCACACTAGATCGAATTCCTTTTGACTTTGTTCGTGCTTCTTTCTTTCTTAATGAAATGTGTAACTAGAAGAGGGGGTTTCAAAAGTTGGAACTTTTTATGAGAGAGAGCCTGGAGTTTAGTTTATTCTTTTCGTTTCGTAGAGATTGTCCCTTGGCAATCGGACAATTCAAAATACTTTCTACCTATGGTATCTGCTACGATTTCATGAACTTCGTAAGCAAATCTCGAATTTTACTACTGAGTGCTCCTATACTAAGGACTAATCTAGGTACGTTGGAATGTCAAACGAAGGCAATAGGAAGCATGAATGTGGAAACAGGCATATATCTTCTTCTCCAGTTCTCTTCGTCCGCTCAAGCCAAAACACGCAACTAATTACTTAGATTCTTGGAACTTATAATCACCTAGATATCCCGTCTCGTACGCGCCAGCACCGACGATCAAGAAGCAACATACAAAGGAAAGTCATGATGATGATGTTGTTGTCACACCCCAAACTGAGACGGACAGGCCGTAGCCAGGGATCTATGCCTCTCAGAAAGGTCTCCAATTTCCGGGTCGAGTGTCGTTTGATAAAACGGAGACTCTTCAATGCGGTCTGAACGAGAGTTGACGTTCTTCCTGTATTTTTTGGCCGAAAAATCGCCAAACAACACGCATTGTAGAGAAGGGATGCCTTGCGGACCAAACACCCACATAGTAAAGGTTTGGAGTAAAACTCTGAAATATGCAGACCCAAGGCCATCACTCGCGGACCTGCGTATGTGTATCACTCGTAGGCAGTTCTTTTTCGTAAAAGGCAGCAGGATTCCTTTCTATATATATGTTAGCTTCAGTTCATGGAAATATTTCCCACCAAACAAACAAGAATCTAAGACAGCCAATCTCACCAGTACGTCGTCGGTATAGCAACAGATACCAAGAAAGTCGAGGTTGGTATGGGTGAATGGATTCCTCTCAGGCACTGCGATATAAGTGGAAGTGGTGAGTAGCTGATCTACCGACTCTTCTGGTGGTCCTGGAATTACTGGTCGAGGCGACGGGAAGTCCTGAGACTGTCTAACATCAAGCATGTGATAAACAAATCCCCGAAGGTTGACCTTGTTGAAGCAAGCAGCCTCCCAGATTTTGAAGGTCGTAAAGTGATTCATCTTTTGTCCATGGCCAACTGCGAGATTCTCCAAGTTAGGACAGCGTTTCAGCAATTCCACAAGGCTCTCAACATCCCCTTCTGCCACTTTGTCGTACTGAATCTCCAGCCATCTAAGGTTCATTGTACGGTATGCCAGGAGTACCTCTCGAAATAAGTCGCTCCAACCACGGCAAAGGCGAAGGGTAAGTGTGGACAAAGACGGAACGTCTACAACTTTTGCAAAGTCCGCTTCAAAATTCTCGAAAGAGACGAAGCTAAATGACAAGAGCTGCATATTTGGGTACTCTAAGGCTACGCTGCTCTTAGAGCGCAATGAAAAGAGATTCTTCACATGCCAACTCGAGCCCAGCCAGATCGAATTAGGATCTTTTGGTGCAATATTCAGTTCAAGCTCAACCAGTGTTTCGGATGATCCTATCAACAACCCCGCGACGGCTTGCTCATTGTCACTGGATTTGGTCCCTTCAATCGAGAAATATTTGAGTTTGTTGAACTCAGTGAGGCACAGCTCATTGACCGTATAATCCTCTTCACAGCAACGAGGGTTTACAACGAGCTTCAGTGTTTCCAGGTTGCGTTGTTTTGCTGGCAGGTACCCATCGAAACCGAGTAGCTCCTCTGGCACACACGTCCCAGATTCCCAACTGCAGAAAGCGTCAGTATTGCCCATCACGCCGTTACTGCCTAAGGCATTTGCGGGACGTGAGAAAACCTACACAAAGTGCTTCAGACTATTCTCCTTCAGGTGGCTCAAGAATAGCAAAAGCTCAGCACCAATGTCGCGAAAATACGCCTTGGATCGATTATCCTGATGAAAGCACCATTTTTGAGGACGACCAGTGCCCTGGATAACAATCTCTTTGACATACTCGAGGCGATTGATTGGATGAGAACGCGCTCCCAGAAGGTGTATGATGCCAGTTGATGACCCTCCCAGCTTCCTGTTGTTGCGAACCTTGAGCGACACGGATTGCCAAATGACAGGCACGATGGCATGATAGAGCC
This sequence comes from Trichocomaceae sp. PYS4502, assembly GCA_023625875.1. Lineage (NCBI taxonomy): Eukaryota > Fungi > Ascomycota > Eurotiomycetes > Eurotiales > Trichocomaceae > Trichocomaceae sp. PYS4502. The sequence continues at coordinate 62,878 of JAMAFX010000108.1, forward strand.
TTGGGCAAGCGTTCAGGAGGCTATATAGGTCTGCCTTTTGCTCAATCTGGGGCAGTCAGTCACAAACGTCTCAGGCATCCTCAAGGAACGGCGAGCAATCACCTTGTTCAGAATATTTTCCAGGACCTCAAGGGGGAGGCACAAGAGGAAAGACCTGTTCCTCATGCCCTCGGCAGTGAGACTCATCTTGGAGCTTGGAGGCAGTAAGAAAGTGCATATGAAGGAACAAAGATTGAGGGGCAAGGAAAGAGAGAGAGACAGAGAAAAATGGAGAGAGAGACAGGGAGAGACAGAGAAAAATGGAGAGAGAGACAGGGAGAGACAGAGAAAAATGGAGAGAGAGACAGGGAGAGACAGAGAGAAGGGAAGTGAGAGGGAGGCCAGGAGGGGAAGACTGAAGATCCCGAGACATCGATCTCGAAAAGAAATAAAGATTTACGGTATTCTCCATCAGCAATTTGCAGAAAAGCAAAAAATGCCGCTGCTATTGCTTGACCGGGGGCACTATGTTAGTGATGCTCGGTTTGAGCTATTCGTACCTGCACTGTACCTGTAGGTCTGGCCTTGCAGCAAGTTGAATATATCCATGGATGGATTCTTTCTACGAAGGTTTCTAGGAAATCTGGGGCATTTGTTGGTATGCATTTACCAAAACCTCCACTTGCAGGGTTGCTCGCCCATACATAATTACCTAGGTAGGCATCTTCCATATTCAATGTTGGAATAATCCTGCGAGAAACTCTAGAAGTGGTACCTATTACTAGCAATTTGTGCGATTCTCATGACATCCATGGATCTCGGTATCCATGAATATTCCCAGTGGTGGAGTTTAGTGCTTAAATGTTTGAGTACTCATAGCGCCGTTTCCCTTTTCTATTGCCGCTGAAAAGGCTGGACTTTTCATCTCTGGATTTTCATCTAGCAAATCTCACTTCATCGAGCCTAATATTGTGCGATGCCCATATCCTCAGACGTCAATCACGTGTTCCGGTGATGCCCTTGCCCTATGCAATGATACCTAGGTAGCACCCAATCAGGCCTTGTGAGCATCTTTTCAAAAGCCAAGGATGTAAAGAAAGACATAGATATTCATGCGGGTAAAGAAAGACGCCTATTTAAAGTAGCTTAGGAAGCTTGGTAAACTATTAGGAGCAGGAAAGTTAGTCAGATTCAGCATTTACCTGAAGGAGGTGAAGGCACCATAGCAACTTACTCTTCTCATGCAAGACAAGGGAAAAGGAATCATGCTCCCCGAACAATAGAAGTTGGCGTGATTCTCTGGAGCAGTCTCTACTGTACAGGGAACACCAAGGTAATTGCTGCACCTTTTAATGTATGATAACACCATGCGGGTCTCCAGAAATATGACATTGTCATGGCCATGGTACACGACATGAATAAATCTGATCCTGTGACGAAAGGAAGAGAGAAAAGACTGGAAGAAGCAAACATCACTCTCCAATTCTCCCGACACCTTGCAGCGTTAGATACACATCGGTCCCCCATCCCCATAGACTCTGGATAGCAATGCTCCCTCCGAAATACTCGGCATACGCCCGACTCAAAGGCAAGCCATAACCAAGTCCAGCGATGGTGCTAGCATTTCCGTTACTTCCCGAAATCGTATTGAGAGCGTCTATGTTACCGTTACCGCCGCCAGGACGCTCGTTGTCGGAGAACGTCGTAAAACTGTACGACCAAATACGAGGGAGGATCTCCGGAGGGATGCCGCCACCACGATCACGGATGCGAATTGTGATGCTCTGAGAGGATGTATTGGTCATGCGAATGTTTTCATTGGCAACTAAGATCTCTTCGCTGGCGTCCAGGTCCACATCGCCGTCCCGAGCATGGTGTGGGATGTCGGACACGCCATTGTAACGATTATTCGGCACGTCAGGAGCTGCGGCGATGGTGACTTCAATGGGCTCGCGTTCGTTTCCTGACTCGACAACAGCTCGAAATGCGTTCTTCAATAGCTCTGTGATGATATATTCCACGTGAACAGGGATGTAGGCGAAGGTTGCATCGGGCTCTCCGTTGATTTCGAGAGTCGGCCGGACACCATATCGCAGCTCGCAGATCTCACTCACAAAGTGCTCGCATGATCTCACAATCTGTGACGGCCGTAGTGCGGTGTCAATGACGCCGATATAGTTTGAAGGGCCGTGGTCTCGTTCTGGGTGTAATGGGTTGGGACTGTCATCGCTAATCGGCTGAGAGGCAAAGTGAAGAGCCAGATGTTGTTCAGCAATCAGTCTAGTTCCGATTCGAGCACGCAGGTGTGAATCAAGGAATCGAGTGACGTCTTCGGGGCTGATGTACTTTTTACATTCAAGGAATCCTCTAGCCAGAACGGGAATCGTATTTGTATGGGTTTGGACAAGATCGGCCATCACTTCGGCAAACTGCTTTTCTTCTTTGAGCGTGGTGATTCGACGTTGCTGGTAAGGTAGCAGTGTCGATAGCGAGTGCAGATAGTTGTTGTAAATTTGCGAGACGTGAGGATTAGATACCACGATAAAGGGGAGATTTCTCAGACACTGGATTCGATAAGCCAGACGGGCAGGAAGCAAGGAGAGCGTGAAATTTGCAGAATCAAGAAGAGCCTGTCTGGACAATGGTGGCTGGCCATGTCTATTATTAAGTGTGTTGTTAGCGGAGTAGGAAGACATTAGGATGTTGAATAATAAAACTAACTTGAGGAGATCTTCGAGTGTCAAGGGGCGACGCCGCATAGCTGCCAGATTGGCGATTTCATCTTCCGCTACGTTGGTCCAGACTGGGGGCTGGCGCCAGTTTACTGAAGGCGAGGAAGTCGATGTAGAGCCTCGCCGCAACTGGACAGAACGTGCAGGTCGGCACTTGGACAATGGAAGCGTCCCAAGCAGACGTGGGATTCTCTTCTCCATGGCTGTCAACCTGCCATTATGGGTAGAGAACGGCCTGGGAGGGTAGCGAGGCTGCGAAGGTGAACTTCCTCGGTTGCGTGTTTGGAAGGTCCAACAATTGAGATCTTGAGACGTCGATGGGCAGGAAGCGGGAACCCGTTGGCTGCGGCTGATTGGCTGAAAGGCGGCACGTGACTGGTCTCCTTCGGTCCAATCAGCTCCCGCTTTGCTGCAGGCGCGAGACAGTACTACCACGAATAATCTGGCTGTCTTTATTTTAATTATCAGCAGTCCAGCAAGATGGGGAATGGAAAACGAAATTCTGATTATTATGCATACAATATCTGCTACAGTCACAACATAGATCTCATCGTTAATCATCATAAAGTCAACGGCCCTCGGTCATCTCCTTCTACGGTGTGTGTACTGAGAATAGGTCGCCGTTAAGCAAGCCCCAGAGCGTGGCTATCTCCTCCCGTGGCTAACCATCGACAAACTTGGCGTGTACCGTACAGGTACATGTATGTGTCATTGTATTGTGTGGTGGTGTGAGCTCCTTCCTAGAGAAAGTTCGTCCAAAGGAGAAATCGCGGCCAACGGGCTACTGGGTAGACACCTTCCCGTCCTGCTCGACGTGAAGATGCTCGCTGCTCTGAAGGACGTTGACGTGGTCGTCCGGATATTCGACACTAGGGAATAGATTGTTAGGCCATGCCATGTAAATTCCTTCGCCAAGTTGTTCCCCTCGGAGGGTTCAGCGGTGGGCTTACGTAAATCCTTTGATCAAGGTGTATTCGTGCTTGATAGTGCCTCCTTCGCTGCGCACTTTCTCCTTCGCCCTGTTTCTCCCTGATCAGCATGCCGAGTTCTGTGAACAAGGAAGATCCGGTGGGAGCATTACTTTTCAAGTTCGGCTGGAGGAGCGGACTCCTTGAGAGTGACCTGGACGACACTCGTGTTAGCCAGTTTTCCTGGTAAATCGAATAAGCAGGCCAACAGCTTTCTTACATTGAAGAGAGTCATTCTGCGTTGAGATGGGAGGTCTGTGGCCGGGTGGGAGGAAAGGAAGTGTAGGAAAGGAAAGTCGAGGGAGGAATTCCGGTGACGGTGGGTGGTGACGGAAAGAAAGGAGAAGGAAGAGGTGCTACTAATAATAATAAAAGAAATAATCGGTGTCACGGCAGTTGTAGCTAGCTACCTCAGGCAACCGCAAATCAGGATGCGATGGGTGATTTCGGCACAAAGCCAGCGCAGCTAAGCCACTCCTTTAGGCTTTGTCTGCTTACTTGCGCATTCAGCACCAGCCTAGTCGCCTTATGAATTCCTGGTACGTACTTCGTACGCGCGAAATTGAATGAGTTACTGGTTTGAAGTTTCCAAGGCTGTGGTCGAGCACGTCTTCGCGATGACGCACTGCTGGCCGCGGGGTCCTCGCGCGGGGCGGATCATTGATGCCCCAGGCCCCTCACCGTCCTGACTCGTCACTCGTCAAGGCTGTGACTCCCCGGCCTTGGAAGAGGCAAGCCACCGACTGAATTTGGCACATCGTTTACTCCTTTTCATTCTTTGCGTGTTATAGTATTCTGTACTACTAAGTCTACTAATATAGAAAGGGACGGCGGCGGCACAGAGCTGCACGTGCAGCATCCTGCTCTCTTACACTAACTGGATAGCCATGTTTCCAGTCAGAATAATCACTTAAATCTTCGTATCATGTCAACATCGTGTAATAATTCAGTACCGGTGATACTGATAGGGATATAAAACTGCGAGACAAATCAAAGCTCATTGGCTGCTGAGGAAAGCGCGCTTTCCCTTTGTAGACTAGCCTGTTTGCTCACCGGCGCCGGAAGTACGTTCAGCCGACCGATAAAAGCGGATACGAAGAAATAATTTTAGAGATAACCCCGTTCAATGTTGATGGTGTTGTTGACTTGCAGAATTCAATTCAGCTTCTGAATACGCCTTTCTAGAGGACGCTCTGTCCTCGCATATATTCCGAGATGGACGACCAAAAGAACAGAGCCCATCACAAATCGAAGGAGAAAAAGAAGTACGAAGGTAAGTTCAATACCTTCATCTACGTACTTTTTGTATTTGCGCATACCCACTCATCTTGGGCAATCCTGGTGCTTTGCTGACATCCTGAAAAGGGCAAAATCCTAAGGCATTTGCCTTTTCAAATCCTGGCAAGGGCAAAAGACAAGCCGCAAGGTCTCATGAGGTGCGTGTTACTTGTCTGCTCAACTTTATGAGAGAAGATAGTGACTTACACATAACAGCTCAAGGAGAAACGGCTGCATGTGCCCCTTGTCGACCGCCTACCGGAGGAGGCTCCTCCTATCGTTGTGACCGTCGTCGGACCCCCTGGAGTCGGTAAGACGACTCTGATCAAGTCTCTGATCAGACGGTACTCGAAGCAAACATTAAGCTCCCCGACGGGCCCTCTCACGGTAGTCACTTCAAAACGCCGCCGCCTTACGTTTCTGGAATGTCCGTCAGATTCATTGGCGAGCATGGTTGATGTCGCCAAGATCGCAGATATTGTCTTGCTGATGATTGATGGGAATTATGGCTTCGAGATGGAAACCATGGAGTTCCTGAATGTGCTGTCTGCCAGCGGCATGCCCGGAAATGTATTCGGCATTCTCACCCATCTTGACCTATTTAAGAAACAGAGTACATTGCGTACGGCGAAGAAGCGGCTCAAACATCGCTTCTGGAGTGAGTTATATCAGGGTGCAAAATTATTTTATCTATCTGGAGTTGTCAATGGCCGTTATCCGGACCGAGAAATTCACAATTTATCTCGATTTCTTTCCGTCATGAAAAATCCGCGCCCTCTTGTCTGGCGCAATTCGCATCCTTATGCTCTCGCCGATAGATTTCTTGATATCACCCCGCCTACGGAGATTGAGGAAAATGAGAAATGTGACCGTACTGTGGCCTTGTACGGGTATCTACGAGGAACCAACTTCCCTGCACAGGGCGCCCGCGTCCATGTTCCTGGTGTTGGCGATCTTGCAGTGTCTGCCATTGAGGCTCTGCCCGACCCTTGTCCTACGCCATATATGGACCAACAAATAGCAAAGGCGACGGGCAAAGGTGCACGGAAGCGATTAGGCGAAAAACAAAAATTGTTGTTTGCTCCCATGTCGGATGTGGGCGGTGTCTTGATAGACAAAGATGCTGTATACATCGATGTCAAGTCTGCAACGTTCAATAAAGAAGCTGACGACGATGATGAAGGGGACGAGGACAGGGGATTAGGAGAACAGCTGGTTATGGGTTTACAACATGAGCGCAAACTACTCGGAGAGGCTAGCGATGGTCTTCAGCTGTTCAAGGGAGGTGAAGCGATCTCAAAATCAGAGGCTGAAAGGGACAGTGGACGGAAAGAGAGGCGACACGTTCGGACTATGGGTGACGGCGGCTTTGTGTCTGAAGATGAAGACGAAGGGTTTGCAAGCGGGGATGCAGAGGAAGGTAGCGAAGACGAGATTGAAGAAATCTCAGCTGATGATGGTTCTGATCAAGATGAAGAAGAAGACAACACTGTTGAAGCTCCATCGGATTTTTCCCGACAATTCCGCGAAAAACAAAATGGCGAAGTCAAAGATCAAGACGGGGATATCGCCTTTGCAGACAGCGACTCTGATCTCGGCTCGATATCGTCTGTGGAGGATCAAGAATTTGACGATGAGGATGACGATGAGGATGCATTGGAAGATGACGAGGACGGCGCGTTTCGGTGGAAGGAAAAATTATTGGAGAATGCCAAAGCTCTTCATGGCAAAAGGCATAAATACCGCATCATCGATCTTACTCGCATGCTCTATGATGAGTCAATTTCTCCTGCTGAAGTAATAACTAGATGGAGGGGTGAAGATGACGAGCAAAACTTGGAGGATATGGATGCGGATGATGATGAATTTTTTAAGAAGACTAATGCTGAAAAGGAGGAAGAGTGGGATGATCGAGCAATCCCTGAATACGACTATGAAGAACTAGAGAAAAAGTGGTCGGACCAAGACGCCGTGGAAGCTCTGCGACGACGCTTTGTCACAGCTAAGTTAGCCGACAATGGAAGTGATGAGGATGACGATGTGGAGGGTGAAGGTGACGGGATCTCCGACGAGGGTGATGGTGCATTCGAAGATCTTGAAACTGGTGAGGTATTCAATGGATTCGACAAGGGTGCAGAGCAGGATGCAGAAAGCGATGTTGAGAAGGAGAGTGAAGGCTCTGTCGACCTTGAAGCCGAGCGCAAACGCAATGCAAAGAAAAAGGAAGAGCTCAAACTGCGGTTCGAGGAAGAAGACCGGGAAGGGTTTGCGTCTGCCAGGAATGGAGAACGAAATGAGGGCGGAGATGAACGCGAATTTGGCGAGGATGATTGGTATGATGCTCAAAAGGCACATTTGCAAAAGCAACTAGACATCAATCGAGCTGAATTCGAATCGCTCGACGCAATTTCTCGTGCTCGCGCCGAAGGCTTCCGGGCCGGTACTTATGCGCGCATTGTGCTGGAGAAAGTGCCGTGTGAATTCTCGGCCAAGTTTAACCCTCGTTTTCCGGTAATTGTTGGTGGTTTGGCTCCGACAGAAGAACGCTTTGGCTATGTTCAAGTGCGCATTAAACGACACCGATGGCATAAGAAGATCCTGAAGACCAACGATCCGCTTATCTTCTCTCTTGGTTGGCGCCGCTTCCAAACTCTACCTATTTACAGCATATCCGACTCACGTACCCGCAACCGCATGTTGAAGTATACACCAGAACACATGCATTGTTTCGGGACATTCTATGGGCCTCTGGTTGCTCCAAATACTGGCTTCTGCTGTTTCCAGTCGTTCTCGAATAAAAATCCAGGATTCCGAATCGCCGCCACTGGCGTCGTTCTCAACGTTGACGAGAATACGGAAATTGTGAAGAAACTCAAGCTTACCGGTTATCCATACAAAATCTTCCGGAACACCGCTTTCATTCGTGACATGTTCAATTCTGCTTTGGAGATTGCCAAATTCGAGGGGGCTTCCATTCGCACAGTATCAGGCATTCGCGGTCAGATCAAAAGAGCCCTCAGCAAGCCTGACGGACATTTCCGAGCAACCTTCGAAGACAAGATTCTCATGAGTGATATTGTCTTTCTCCGTGCCTGGTATCCTATCAAGCCTCATCGGTTCTATAATCCTGTTACAAACTTGCTGGACCTTGATGAGAATGCATCCGATGGAAACGGTTGGCAAGGTATGCGGTTGACCGGCGAAGTTCGCAGAGCTGAGGGGATTCCGACCCCGCTCGAAAAGGACTCCAAATACCGTCCGATTGAACGACCAACCCGCCATTTCAATCCCCTTCGTGTACCCCGGCAGCTGGCCAAGGAGTTGCCTTTCAAATCTCAAATTACGCAGATGCGGCCCCGCAAGGAGCAGACTTATATGCAGAAGCGGGCCGTTGTTCTCGGTGGAGAAGAGAAGAAAGCACGAGACCTGATGCAGAAACTCAGCACTCTGAACAATGAGAAACGGGCCAAACGAGCGGCAGCTCAAGAGGAGCGGCGAAAGGGCTATCGAGCTAAAGTGGCGGAAAACCTGGCGAAGAAGGCCGAGCGCGAGAAGCGGGAGAAGAGCGAGTATTGGAGACAAGAGGGCAAAAAACGAAAGAATACCGAGGGAGACTCGGGTGGTGGGCGTGGTAAGAAACGCAAGTGAGCGTTTTGATGCATCGTTTATCGACGTCATAGATGTTGTTCATACATTTTTCCGGCGTTTCCTGGTTTGGCCTGATTGTACTTCTAGCCACATACCAAAAGTTGACCTGCCTGTAGTTGGCATGATGTATTTACTTGCGCTGTGTATGTAGGTAGCTATCTACAGTATATATATATGTGCTGCCTGAATAGCAAGGCACCAAGAGTATCACGTGAGATGCGACACGGTCGCGTCCCTCGATTATTCCGTTCGGCTTCCCTAGTAACTAAATAATTAATCGTTCTGTCTTTCACTCAGCGTCTGGCCATACTTGGAACAATCGAATTGTCTTTGATACATCAACATTCATCCTGCCAGCATATGTTCCGTATGAATCATGTATTAGCTGCACTGTTGGGAGATCCTTTCATCCCCTTCCCCAGCATCTTTATACAGGGTCATGAGAGAACCTTGGAGAAAAACAGATAGTAGCTGCATCAATTGACACTGGACAGCGGAGGGCAGTGAATATGTATCTCTTCCTCATGCTAGATCGTCCTTCATTCACATCCAATCTGGTATAGTTTAAACGTATTGCGTGAACCGGCAATCAATGAATTCTGCCTTGTTTCTCCCAGGTGAAAATAACCGGGCAATCCCTTCAATCTCTGAGGCTTTTTCAGCGGCTCAACTTTCTATTTCTTTTGTATATAGGATGCGTAATATGATTTCTTCCGGGACAAATTTGTTGTTGTAGCCAGACGGTAGCGTAGTACTCATTACCAACGCATATACCGTCGACAATCCTGGGGCCTAAAACAGTTTGAATCCATGCTAGCTGCGAGCTAGAGCAGCATTGCTTAATCAGTGAATCATTATAGAGCCCGGTGGCCATTGGTAAGGAATCCTGGCCGATGCAAAAACGGCATCAGACGTGAGGCTATTGGCCGCTGTTGACGGGGGCGGGTCTTGCCTCTTGGAGTTTGACTCTTCAGGCATGTGCCCAGCCAGAGCAAAACTGAACCTTTCAATCCCTCTGGCTCTTGCGTATATCCCCCTTTGGGTCCATATATATTACCTCAAGGTGTTGTTTTGTTCTAACTCCCTGGTCCACCCGCGAGAAGGCTCAGGCTGAGAGAGCCTGAGAGAGTTCCGCTTCGCGTTCCGCGTCTTCCTCATCGCGATGGATGCCACTCTTCTCCCCTCTACACCGACCATGTCGGCAGATACGGTCAAGGGCCAACAACAGCACTCAATGAAAGCCCGTGCCGGAAATCCAGGCACTTCACCGACTTCCAAACTTCATATACCGCCATGGCCGCAGTCGGCCTCTCTGGAATCACTGAAGAATGCCCAAGCGCGAGATTCGGCAAGCCTGCTCAGATCTCAAGTCGACGCACATCCACAACCTAGTCGAGGCCATAAGAGGAGTGCAACAGGCGAGATCAAGCCAGCCATACATGAATTCCCGTCCAACGGGCTTAACGGTCACTCAAGAACAGCCATCGTAGACTCGAGGGAGGATAGAATTGCACAGGTTAGTAATTCGTCCAATCATCAGGTGCAGTCACTTGTCTTACTGATTATATGCCAATAGTTATCTGCCCAGCTTCGAGGCCGACTATCATACGCGGCTGCCAAAGTTGAACAAAGCGGGCAATTACGACGGCAGGAAGATCACATCCTATCTCAGGCAAGCATATCCGACGTATTGGATGCAAGGCAATTGGTACAAGGATCACATCGGCTGCATAATGACTTGACGGAAGACAACGCTATTTCAGCTCCAGAGTTGCCACAATCTCATATCTCGTCTTCGAACGTGAATGGCACAGCCTATCAAGCTCACGCAGGAGTGGCGCCGAGATCATCATCCGCGTTACAGACTCCCAAACTTGCACCACCAGTAGATATCACCACCAGGGATAGAGCAAAAACTGTGCGGCGGCGACCTAATCCCAATCAAGGTGGTTTGCCGTCTCGCGATTCACCATCACGACATCGCCGCCATCACTCGGAACAGGAACAAAATTCGGCTGTTACACCCAACGCTAGGTGGGCTGAAATATCAGAAACCTCTTTGCTTACGCCATCACAGTCCAAGCCGACCGTCCGAGCATTGACCCCTTTAGTGTCAAGTAATCAATCACCCGTGAAGCGACGAACGCCTTCTCAAAACGCACTAATGGAAAAAGACGCAATAGAGACTCTATTGTTCATGTCAAGTCCGGAGAATTCTGGTTATCATCCGAGCTCGCAGGCGAGGGAATCTAGTGTCAGCGTCAGTATAGAAGCTCAGATGGCAGCAAGCACGCACGAATCGTCACAGGGCAGTAATAGGTCCCGGTCAAATGAAATGGGAAATTTCGAAATGTTCCATAACGAACTAATGCGCACAACTCTACCTGTGTCAGTGGTGGATAATCATTCAATCAAACTGGAAACGCAAGCAGGCGATGAGATTGACCGGCTTCTGGACCAAATGGAAGTTGACAGAAGTAACGATGTGGAATCGCGTCCGGTGTCTTACGGGTCGGACATTGGTGCCAGTGAGCAACTTGGAGCATACGAACTAGATTATGCTCATAAATGATGTTATACAACCCCTTTCATAGGGCAGCACGATTGGAGGGCCTCAGTCTTTCCCATGCCGATCATAGCAGGTGCTCAACTCAAGCCTAAGTGCCGTGGATTTGCATTCATAGCAAGAACCTTTGTGTGCAGACGCCAGTCTTAGCATTCAAACTGTCTCTCTAGGCGCTAGATATTGAAACGGCAAAACTACTATACATGTGCGTGGCTCAGCATTTACCCTCGCCACGAAATTCCCGAAATGTATCAGCAAACTGAAGGGTGCAAGAAACAGAAGCAAGGGATATACCTTTCCGTATTTCCCAGCAATTTTATACTCAAACATCCAAGAAAAAGTAGGAAGAAGAAAAAAAAAAGGAGAGAAAGAAAAAAAAAAAAAACTTCAAGACAAAGCTTCTGGCGTCCGACGTCCGAATCTTTGATGGTATGGAAGTGCTCCTCGTGATCTTCGCCCGAGATCTGTGAAATGGCGCTCCGAGCTCGTACAGTTACTGCTCTACAAATTCTTCGGCGCTCTGTAGGGCCTGGCCAAGACTCAGGATGGAATATTTTTGAGCTGCATCACGTTCCTCGCAGTGGTCTGCCATTCGGTAATACGCTGATTGGCCTCCTCTAACAACTTTTCCTGATGCTTCACCATCTCCTCCAGACGTTGAATTTGTTCTCTAGAGTCATGATAGGCTGCCTCAACTTCCTCTAATTGCCCAGGTCGTATCTGACGACCGGTTAGGTCATCACGATACCGACAACGGAGGTTGTTTTTGGCACACAGAGAACAAGAGGGATAGCCGTGATCGCAGGGCTGTTTCAGTCTGTTGCAGCGACGGCAGGCCATTCGTGGAGGCTTATAGGCCGATGCTTTTCCACGATCTTCGATGCCATCGTCGGAAATGTTGTCGTCGCCGGAGTAGAAAGCGTTGTCGTACGGGTCCCACCCTCCAGGTGCAGCCGACCGGACTGTGTCTACACTGATATGCGGACGAGTGTTATTTCGAGCCCTTGCCCTGTTGCTCTTTGGAGTTTGTTCCTGATTGGAAACGGGCTCGCTGCTCTTTGGAGCTTGTTCCTGATTAGAAACGTGCTCGTTGCTCTCTTGGACGGCTGTACCTTGATCCGAAGGAGATGCTTCTGCCTCTTTGGATCGGTTCTTACGAGGATAGACCTTTTTCGGGGCGACTGCGGTTCGCAATAACTGAAAGAGCCCCGAGACACTTTCCGAAACGGAAGCTAGAGGAAGGATTCTGCCGTTCTGGTTTTCTTCCTTTTCTTGCTCTTCCTGTTGCTTCAGACGGAGGTTATGTCGATACTTGATGTTGGGATTTCCCTTTTTCCGAAAGTACCTAGGTCTTTTCAAGCCGTCCACTGCCACTTCAATCTCATCCTCGTCTGAGAGCTCCGAATCATCGCCGTCGAGGCGAGCGTGCTTTGGGGAACCTTCGCGCTCGTCGTCGGCTTCGTCTTCATCTTCCTCGAGACCGCGTTTTCGTTTGTTTGCATCCTTGCCGCTGTCTTCATCGGCATTGGTGGTATCTGCGGACATGCCTAATCAGCAAACAACATTAGCAACAGTGACTGACGTGCTATAGGTGGAAGCTATACCTTTTGCGCGGTTTGGCCCACGCTTTACACCCTTGTCACTACGCGTTTTACGTTTCCGCTTCTCGCCGTCTGCATTCAATTATCAGCAAAAGGTGCATACTTCGCCGCGGCTGATATGATTTGATACTCACCTAAATCGACCGCTGAGCTCAAAGTATTAGTTATCCTGTGCTGGCATTCGGAAAGTTCAGAAAGGGGAGTCAATGACTTACGCTCCATGTTCTCGGACTGGTACACCCCAGTGTTTTTCATCCACGGAGTTGTTTCTGCCACCATAGGCCCTGCTGTATGGGTGGGATGGGAAACAGACTGCTGAACATCCTGTGATGTATCCAAGGAATCGAATGGGCTTCCGGTATTCGAACCGGAATCGAAGGTTGATCGGTGGGAAATAGACTGCTGGATATCCTGTGGACTATCCAGGGAATCGAACGAGGACATAAATGGTCCAGATTCAGGCGACACGCCGTTCTCGAAACTATCATTATTCGTCGCTATTTCTCCCGACGTCATGTACCAGTCATCCCAGTCCACGAAGTTCAACTCTGGCAAGCTTGGAACATACTCGGCGGCGTTGACAAACACTTCGTTCGAAGTATCCACATACTCATAGTATTGGGATACATTGGTGTCGTATCTGCCGTCTGCTACATTCTGATACGGCTCGGGGTAGTCTTGATAAGGCGAACCTTGCTGCATGATGGCGGGCAAAGTCAACCAGACCAGATGACAAGATTTGACAATCTCAAGTTAGGAAGAACAGATGGGATGAAAGTGTGAGAAGGCAGAAAGTTGCTTCGAGCTGGGTGTTTTTGGTAGATGAAAAGCAGACGGGCAACTAGAAGGTGTTGGTTTGTTGAAGGAACGAGATGGATAAGAGAGAGCTACCTGACTTTATAGGAGCTCAGGACTACTCAGGTTGGGGAAGGCAACATATCATGGAAGGGTTGAGTCAATTCTTTGTTAAAGGAGAGATAACTCTGTGAAGACTTTTGAGACAGTATGGCGGTCCTGTTGATATTTCCTGTTAGGGGAACGGAGCAAACGCGGCGGTGGTCTTCACTCACCATTGGCCATAGCAACCTACTGGGCGCAAGGCCACTCACCTGGACAAATACATCATGACGTCTGCTCTTAGGCAGGATGACAGTGTTCACAGAGTCTTTGTTCTCTATTTGATTAATGATTGCTTGAGACAGAGCCTAGAGCTAACTATCCTATCCCACGTGCACAAGTATTTGGCATATTTGGTGGATATCTTCTTTGAACAGCTTTGTTTACATAGAAATATACAAAATCTTCAGGGATGACTGATCTCCATTTTGCCCATAACAGCCCTAATTCGTGCATCCTATTGGACAAATACTTGGCCTGCTCAATCACAGCTTTGTTCTTCATCTCACGAGATAAGCCAAATTGAGCGCCGAAGTGGCGAGTATGGACATTAGCTGTGTCATCTTTACGCCCTGCTAGGGGACATGTCTGAAGCAGCTCTTCAGTTTCCAGTTCCATAAGATGTCTGCCTGCTGTCTTGCGTCCTGTTCCTGGGGGACATTGCCACCAATATCCCATTTCTCTGCAGATACGCTGAATTGCAAGGCCCATGTCTATGATGTTTTTGGAGCCTCGGCCCTACGGTATGAGAGCAGATGTTATTCAAAGTCTCAGGACATCCAGCTATCTCGGCATACGGCCTTCTTCTCTGGCAGTACTTTTATGCCTTGCAGGAAAGGCAATCATTGCCTATATCGAAGCATTATCATCGAGGACTAAGAGAATACATGTATCCAGTGGGCCATCGTGATATTGGATTTTGCTGCTTGGACGTTCAATAAAGCTTGGAAGATTGTACGGATAGTAGATATCTCTCCAGATGAATTTATGAGACAGATCTATCTAATCTAGATATCCAAAAATCCAGCATCTATTCCCCTGTCCGCAGTCTAAAGATGAACAAGACAGCATGCAGACAGCTTTTGGCTGCAGTGCTATATTTCAGGACTCTATTACGTAGGTGATACTGCGCCTTGTGCCCCAGTGAGTCAGTATATTATGAACTAGGCCTAAAAGTGCACCGCAGGGCACCCGGTGAAAGGCTGAAGAATTTGGAAGTGGGTCAATATAAAGTTGTGGTTTATTTCCTATTTCAGAAATATTCGTCAACAATGGTTTGCTAGCACATCCTTATTTCAACATACATAAAGACATCCATGGATAACTGAGAGCCTCACAAAATATATGCCACTGGGTTCCTATATGAAAAGAGGCAGTATCTCTAGGATAGGAAGCCCTGCATTTCCACCAAGACCTTCGATGTACAGATGTATAGGACTGGCTGAATTTGTTGGAGGATACAATTAGGAAGAAACTGTTGGATGCACCCGGTCATTGCCGGTGACCAAATTTTCCTATTTAGGAACCGTTGAAGATTTTGTTTCTTCAGTGAAAATTTGCCTACGCCCATGATTTCTTTGTTTGGCCATTTTCGATGCTGGGGTTCCTGATTGCCCAATGACGTGTAAGAAAGGCGAGACGTCTGGAATAGTCAAATCAGAGGCAACTGTTTACCCTCGACGTGGTGGTATCTAGCACCGATGGTATTTCTAATAATGAGTCACTCCCTGGGCAGTACCCACGCTGATTCTCAATATCTCTTTGATATTTCCTATTTGGGATTCGGTATCGATAGGCCTCGTTCGTCGACAAGGTGAACTGTTTTAATGCTTGCGTAGACAATCTCGGCGGTCTAGATAGATCATGATGCCTTAGGGCAAATTTTGAGTTCGATGAATACTGGCCTATCAAGATCAAGCCTTACGTAGGTACCTTGGACATGACAAACTTGATGGTCAATACAAGTTAGTAAGCAGGGGCGATAGGATATCCTTCCTCGTCCGTATAAGTACTTACACCTATGTTGTCCAAAATATATTGAATAGGCCTTGCATACCTAAATTCTCGCTACGACTACTTATCTTCATCGTTCTTGAAGCCTGGGACTGGCACAGAGGCCGACCAAATATCTTCATGGGCCATGAAGGAGCCATCTACCCGCGATTATTATGACGATCTCGGAGTAGGACCTGATTCAAACACTCGACAGATCAAGCATGCTTTCTACAAACTTGCAAAACGTCACCATCCTGATAAGAAGGGTCCTGGAGCGTCGAATGACGCTGAAGATTTCCGCAGGGTGTGCTCACATTGACTTTCCCTGGAATGGTACTTTATAAATGTAGGCCACCAAGCTAACGCTGTGCTTCGCTTACAGGTCAGAGAGGCACAAGAGACACTCTGAGACGAAGGAAGGAGGCTTCGATATGACGCACAGTACCCTAGCATACGTGCACAGTGGGTCGAATATCGACGGTTTCAGGAGAGCATGCGACTAGAAGCGGCTGAAGAAGCGGCAAGACAGGCCGCAGAGTTAGAAAAGGCACGCAGAGAAGAGAGAGCAGCACGCGAGAGAATACGGGAATACAAGGCGAAACGGGCCGAAGAGCAATCACAGGAAGCAGCAAACAGAGCACGAGCCCATCAGGAACGGGCGGCATTGGAGCGCTTACGAGAGCTTAAGCAAAAGGAGGCGGATAGGAGATCTCAAGAAGTGCTGATGAAAGCAAGAGAGCAACGAGAAAGGGCAGCAAAAGAGCAGGTGGCGGAGATGAATATGAGGGAAAGACAAGATACCCTACGAAGAAATTGGGCGGAGATCAAAGTGCGAGCAGAGCGTCGTCCAAAATCAGAAGACAGTAAAGGTGCAGGCATCTCGGCATGCGTTCATCCACGAATTGGGTGGCCAAGAAAGAATGGGTGCATCCTATGCAAGTTCTGTGGAAGGTCATGCGCAAAGTATTCGTTTCGTTGCCCTGATTGCGGTACTGCAGCTTGCATACAGTGCAGTTCAATCTAGAAACGGCATAGACAAGAGCGCCGCTTAATTCAAAGCTTGGAGGTGAGCAGGCAAGGAAAGAAAGGAAAGAATGTATACAATAGGTTCAGGTTCTAAACTTTTACCTAATCCGTCGCTTTCCACCTCTGTTCACCTTAAACTGATTCCGCCTATGATAATATCTAATAATCTTCACACGCCGTTGTAAATTATTCTTAGTTTTCATGAGGCCACGGTTCCACTTCTTGTATTTTTGAATGAACCATTCCTGGACTTTAAGAGTCTGCTCTTGGTCCTTGATAATACAATCCTTGTCCTCGAGCCTCAGAATTAGTTCCATGAAAAGCTTTAGTACCTCTTCCGTTCGTTTTCGCATTTTGTGGGCTTTACTCTAGACTATTGAATGCATTAGCAAGTGAGACATCTGCCGTCAGGTCAATAGACTGGTTTTTGGCTTTGGAACTAGATTCATTGAGGTTGCTATTGGTCAAGTGCGGCAGGAATAAAGGAGGTTGATGTTGATCCAACTTTCTAGAGAGTTCTTCATGGTATGCATCTTCTATCAACTTTAGCGTCCTACCAGAAAATGCCGTCTTTCACTTACTTACCCTCGTTCTTGCCGATGTCATCTAGTGGGTCAGTGGATGCATGGTCGGCCATAGCTGCCAGCTTGGGGAGAGTGGCGATTGTTGGTGATAGAGATTCTACCAGGATAGGTCGATAGGCTGAAAAAGCGACAAGTGTCACTGGACTGGGACTGGACTATGTCTTATAGTCCTCCATGTCTTGGAAAAAGATAGATGACATCTAGACCGTAATTTATTGTTGACTTACTTTGTACTAGAGAGTAAGCGACGAGAATGCGGGCCGTCGAGATCCGCCGTGGGGATTCGTTCAGCTTGGCTTCCAAGCCATACGCCCACTTGGGCGGCATTCTACCCCCTGCTAGCCGGCACATTTTGATAAAATGTGCCCGCTAGCAGGGGTAGAATGCCGACTAGTATCCTATCCTATCACAACCCCACCCAACAGGGTGGAGCGAAACGATTACGGGAAACGTAAACCATCAGCAGCTCTTCAATTTAACACCAAGTTCCCCCACTCCAATCCCTTTTTTCCGCTTCCTGAAATCCTCTAGAGGAATATGGCTGAAATTGAAGAAATTATTCGTGCAATTCAAGTGCTTTCAACACTCTCTACTATAAGTGTCTCAGACTTACTGCCATATCAAAACGAATTAAAATCTACTCGTCAGGTACTTGAGAGGAGCTTGTCTGCCATTGAATGCTTTCATAGCGAAGACGACGCCTCGTCACCTTCGGACAGCGCCGAAGTATCAGACTCTCCCGTCTCCCCTCCGGTCCTTACTGCGGTCCAGAATCTGATGCGAACATTAAATGATCCGGTGTGGTTCAAACAAATTGACAAATATCATACGACAAGCATTTGTCGGAATAAGGATTGGATTAGTGAGGATTGTCGAGTTAATGATATCAAAACCTGCTCCAATAATCGTTCATTCGATAACAAGCTTCGACGCGGTCTAGCACAACGATCCCTTGCGCTAGAGTACAACGAATGGGAACATGCTAACTTTGGCACTTCGAGAATTGACGATCTCGCCAGCAGTTTGTCTACTCTTGACAATAACGGTCATATCAATCAATTTGTGGAAATCTACCAAAGGACATATTCCAACCCCTACTGGCAAGTACTGCCCAACACGGCTTCTCCTATGGTCAGACTGTCCAGTGCGTCAGGAAGAAATCTATAACGATGTCTGCGCTTATCTACAACCGACCGGCAGAGAACCCCCCCGACTTTTTGCATCGCTTGCCGAGTTGCATGGCCTGAGTCGGCGCTTTTCTCGCCGCCTGTTGCGAAGTGAAAAAGATCTGGAGAGTTATGAGCGATTTGCGGAGGAAGATCATGTCCATGATATTATAGCCGAACTGTGCAAAATACCAGACGCGAAAGAGAGATTCCGACTCGGCAATGGGGTTGCGTTTGACAACCACGCGAACACCCTAGACGATTCCGATGACGACGCAGAGGTGCTGGACACATCGAGTTCGCAAAATCCGAAGGCAGACCAATTTTGTATCCATCGAGTTGACGGTTCCACCAATACGTTGCTTACCACCGTCGAATATAAACCACCGCACAAGCTGTCAGTTGAGAACCTCCGAAAGGGTCTTCGGCCGATGGAGTTTTGGAAAGAAGTCGTCAACCGGAACCAGATTCCTACGGATAAGAATGAGAAACTCCATTATCATCTTAATGAAGTTGGTACGCCAATGGAATGGACCAGGGACAGGGAGTATCCAACGATAGCTACCATATATATCTCTGGACCGCCGACTTTCATTCTTAATACTGCCAACAAGACCGCATGTTTTCTGGTCCCCGTATACCAACTGAATGATATCCTCATAATGGTCATTTTTATTTAATCCGAACTGCGTTTTGAAGATCTGATTTATGACCTGATAGGTGCCTTCGATTGTGCCTTCATTCTCCATCAAAGGGCCAAGGCCATAATGAGTCGTTTTCCCACGACTAAGCCGGTCAATGATGGGGAATTCAATCTGCTTCGCTTCTTCGGGTGTCAATGAACCTAAAGCCTTAGGATGAACTGATCTGATACATTGAATAATAAATGAAATCTGGCACTGCTGTGAGATTGGATCAACCAGGCTATTTGCAGGTGCATGATGAATATGCAGATCGGTATCCAATTTAAATGTTCGATTTATCATTGATGAAGTAAGGCCACCTTTCGGTATCCGTATACCCATACAGAGCTTCCCAGTTGTGACTGAGAAATGGGTATTTTGATTATCCAATGTCCGGTGATGGACAGTTTGATTATAATCAAAATTATCCCAACATACAATAAGTTGATGGGATGCCTCTTGAGCTTGGCTTTGAAGTAAAGTCTAAGATTATATTAGTATTGTATTGGTAGATAGGCTTCAAAGGCTGTCAAACCTGCGCATGGCTGGCAATCTCATTTTGGTAGCGTAAGATACTATCATAGCTAAGTGAAATATTAAGCAAATTAAGGACATTAATCAACCGTCTCCGTGCCCCTAGAGAATGGAAATGAAGCCCCATATACACCTGGAAGCTGTTGCTGAGTATTGGTGCTAGTCCGTGGCATAATAATGCAGCAATTAGTGCAAATGATCCAGCTTGTTGATCATTTACAGTATCATCCTCTGACCGAGCAGTAATAAATCGAAGAACGTTCCATAGGATAGGCGCCTTGCCGCGTACATCCTCAACCAAGTCCTTCACATCAAGTTCCTTGGGCGAACGAGTAACGTCGAATTGACCGAGGATTGGAACGTTATTCTTTAGTGTATAAAGCTCCTTCCTAATCGATGAACTTATCCACTCGGCAAGCATTGTAGGAATTAACTCATCGTCATCCTTGAAGAGTTCCCATACTTCAGGTTGCTCAACGACGGCTTTCCTTAGGGCTTTGATCCGGGTCTTAGCAGTATGAGCGTAGGGAACCGACTGCGCTGTTGCCATGGATTGTATAAAATCTTTGATGCTCTGATCAATCCCGGTGCAGTCTCTGATCACTCACAAAATGTTCTTGGATCAATGCTGAGCCCTCACTGATCTTGCTTGAGTATTACATGATAATGAAAATATCAACCAAACCAGACAAGGAGACGCGCCCATCCAAGGACTGACTAAAAAATTAATGCTCAAGCCTTTTCCACAGGTCAATGTCTCACCAACGAAAATTGAAATATTTAATAAAATCCACCACGTATTTAGACATAGCGGTGGCCGCATAGAAATAGTAGTAGAGAAGGAAGGCTAGGGCCGCTTTAAAATCGCAACAGGGTTAGAATATAAATATATCCACTCCCACTTACCATTTCTCTTTCTTCCATCGCTATAGCCATAATATTTAAAATGCTCGAATTCGCTTACAATGCCATTGCTGGCCTCTTCGCAGCCCCCCCTCCCCGTTACCCGGAGTATAATTATGAACTTACAGGCCTCGAATGGAGTATTCATGAGCCTGTGGAAACAGCCTATAAATCGAACGGGGGCAAACTGGATCTTAATAGAAAGGTTTTCTCTAGCAGTGTGACCATTCAGTTACATGATCGACACTACGATGAAATATGGACCATTTTGGTCGAAGATACTACTGTGCGAGGGATTTTACAGAGTATACACGACTCATATGCACAGTTTGAAGCTGGCCGTAACGACGATCCTATGGGTGATGGCATTTGGTTTGAAGGACTATGTTGGTCCAAGACGAGAAAACCACTATGCGAAGTGTGTTTGAAAGCACCACGCGAAGATGTAGAGGTACGACTATCATCCTGGGGCCCCCTGGAATACTATGAGGAATTATTTCCTTGGAGCGGAAATTATCGGCGGCATACCAGCCCGCTTCCAAGCACCTGAAATTGATCTTGTGCCGCGTGTTGTAACGCCACCAAACGCTTCGAGACCTTAATGGGCACACATACTAGGGCCTGAAGCCGGAAGCGAAGAACTATCTAACATGGGGCTATGAGTTCACTGTATGAAATGTATGGAGTTTTGCAGCAATGGCTTGGACTTCATCATTCATTGATTGATATCTTTCTATTTAGCTCATAGTGTAGGAGCTGCCTAATATGGTTCTTAATGGGTCCTCCCACCGGCAGAAGGCGCTGCGGTGATAACTTATATAAAAGCTTTCCATAGAAGGAATTGAAACAAGAGTGTACGAAATTTTTCGAAAGGGGAGCTGCGCTCCCATCTTGTATTCTGGTTACCATACCGTATTTTTTAGTCGAGGATGACTAATAATAACCCTGCGGTTAGTGGGTTATGACACCGCAAAACGGACCCCCCGACTATTGTTTATAACGTAATCAGACACCGAGCGGCGCAAAAATACCTCCAAAACGGCGCACCACCACAGATTTCAATTAAGCACTACAAATTCTGTTTA